>JZKD02S1302710.1:0-11938 GCA_000966675.3 Picea glauca
TGAGAGTTGGCATCATATCCGTGAGAGGAAATGTTATGCGGAGGATTTATTTTTACCTTTTATTCAACTTCAACCTTTCCATTTCAACGAATTTATTTGAAATTGCTTGAAGTTTGACGAATTTCGAACTTGAAGGTTCAAATTGGCCGAACCCGGTGACTGAGATCTAAAGCAAGAAGCTCTCTTCATTCACACTTTACAGATCATGTAGCTACACAGACAACTATTCATGAACAGTGACAACAAAAATACCATAGTTTCTTAGCAATTGGTTGACTCACTCCAACTCACTACCACACCACCAACACATTCATATCATCTTGGATGGGTTAAGGAAGCAAGTTCGCCCACACCTATCACACATAGGCGTTTTATCACTTTTCCTATTGGACCTTCCATTGATAGAATCAATTGTGATATTACAACATTGGATTGTTGTAGCATCCTTCCTTGCAAGCCCTGCTAGTTTGACAGAAGGGCGTAGTACAATGGATTTTTCAACAACTACAAACGTCACAAGGATGGTAGAATATACCAGATCATATTTTCTCTCCCTCAATTCACACATAAGCACTCTATCACTTTTCCTATTGGACATTCCATTGATACAATCAATTGTGATATTATAACATTGGATTGTTGTGGCATTCTTCCTTGCAAGCCCTGCCAATTTGGTAGAAGGGCATAGTACAATGGATTTTTCAACACCTACAGACTTCACAAGGATGGTAAAATCTAACAAATCACATATTCTCTCCCTCAATTATTGTGACAAGCTATTCTCTCCCTACCACAATCTTACCCACATGGTTTAGACTTCAACCAGGAGGTGCCATTGCAAGCATCAAGTCCACGTCCAACTCCTCATCCTACTTCAACCCCTCCTACAAACATTTTAGCTCTAAAGTAAGATGTCATTACATCTTTCTTACGAAGCCCACATTCTAGGTTCCCCTTCCCACATGAATCTATAAGTCATAAGTTTTGCACCTACCATTCAACAAAGTGTAGTAAGCATGAAACTTCAGCGTGGAGGCCTTTCTTCTTCTTACCAAAAATTAGTGGTTACACCAAGTCACCTTCTTAATAGAGGTTCAACTCATAGCATAGTCAAGACATTCCAACAAACACGACCCTCCAACATATGCGATCCTTTGTTTCACTGCGAACATCATCAACAATATACTATATTTCTAATTGTCTCCTAATCTTTTATAGCTTCCAAGAGAGTTTAGGTAGCATGTTCAATTATCATGTTTCATTAGCAAGAGAGAGAGATCACTCTCTATGATTTCTCGGCTTCACAAGCTTTCGAACGTTTCAATGCCTACCCAAGATACGCGCTCTTTGTTTCATACCTTGTCTGCTGGTTGGGGCGTTAGGTAGGGGTGGATTTGTTTGAAGAAATTGAACTAATGAGTTGAGCCAATCTAATACGTGTTGAATACTATCATGTTCTAACTAATCCCATAAGTATTTAGCAGTTACAAGTAATCAAGAATCATATAGTTTTCTTTCTTTGAATGAGCTTTAATGGGAAAATGTCCAAGAGATGAAAGATTTGCATGTCGTTTGTGCATTTCCATCACAGTTTTCAACCCTATATGTACCTTCATAAATGATTAAATGGATTATAGAGGACAATATGTGAACAATTCCAGCAATCTTCTCTCTGCTTGCACACTTGCTCTCTTTTGTGTTTGTTGTGTGTGACTATCTTTCTTCCATTGCTAGTATTGTGTGTGTATTAGAACAAAGGGCTAAAATGGAAAAAGAAATGAGTCGGATTAAAGAAGCCATCATCACAAGTGATCTCACAAAAGAACCAGCAACAAACGAAAGAACGCTTCTAAAGGATATGGAGGGCCATGAATTTGGGGTAAGATGGCTTAACAAAGGGGAGAAAAATGCATATTTCTTCTACCAAACAACTATGAAACACAAAAACTTATATGTATTTATACACTCAAGTCATAGACAAGGAACTACCTAGAATCCAAAAGAGAGAATGGAACTAAGATCATACTTCTAGGATCTTCATATGAAAGCTCAAGCCGAAAGGTGATGCAACTAGAGAGATGCAATAATACCCCAAACCTCAAAGGAACAAAATGGAAGACTTTAAGAAAGTCTCCAAAGAAGAAATTTTGAATGTCACATTTGATCTGGCAGATGAAAAACCTCCTTGCCAAACATCTCGTACAATTTCCTTCTATACTTTTGGAAACAATAAGAGGGAAGAATCTACTAGAAGTTGAAGAATCAAGAAAGTCTGGGAATGTCCTCAAAGCTTTAAGTTCTACATGAATAAATTTGACTCCCAAAGGGGTAGAAGCTTCATTCACTAACAAATTTTGCTTGATTGCTTTATGTAATAAAATATACACAATAATAAGAAAGGCGATCGCAAACAAGCTAAAGGGAGATTAGTAGATTCTAAATGCCATAATTACACCTCAAGAAATTATCCATACCCTAGACAATGCAAAAAAAGTGGAATGTTAATCAAGTTAGATGTTTAAGGCAATGTCGTCGGAATCCTCCTCCCCACCATGATTCCGCTCTTGAGTCATGCTTCGGATACAAGTATTATCAAAGAGTGATCCCAAAATAAACCACGTTTGAGAGCATTCTTGGGAGTGTACTCCCTCACAAAACAATAAGGCTCCTTGGCCAATTATGCACTCTCGTGATGCTCAAGAAACGCTCCCATGTAGCTACCTGGACACTCTTTAAATGCTTATAGGGAGTTCGCTTGGTGCTCCCTAAACACGCCTGAAACACTCCCCTGTCATTCATGCATGTTCCATAGTCCACTATAGAAGATAACTAACACAATGATGGACTAGTGAATGCTATGCAGAGTTTATTTCTAAGCAAAAAAGAATATTGACAAGCACACCTACAGAATGTAATCAAATGTGAAAGAGACAATGTGATATGATGTGATGTGAATCATGATGTGTCAAGACATTTAAGGTAATGCGACATGTGATGATATGACAAGTTATATAGCTACAAGTTATCAATGACCATGCTCTTAACATGAGTCTATTTCAATCTGAGGAAAGTCTAGAAGGGATTAGCCATAGGCATCGCCCATCAGTTTCCACCTCATTTCCTACACATCTTAATTACTATCAAATGAAACCTGTAGATTTTGAGCTCTGTAATAAGCTTGTGGTGTGGTGTGTTTTGGCAATGTCTAAAATATGTATTTATGTGATTACTTGCTTGTAACAACCATTGAAAGTGTTGAATTTTTAATGCTTAGCTCAAGCACATGTAGTTTCTTTCAATTTAGCATGAACTTGAACCATAAACAATGCAGCAATACAATATACGATAGCTACAATAACCAAGATCACAAGAAGAATAACCATGCACAAGACACAAGAAGTTATCCTAGGAAAACCCTTCTCAAACAAGGGAAAAACCTAGCAATCCTTTTCTATAGAGTCAAGAGAAGATCACCCTCACACCATAAACCCTAGCGCACACAAGAGGGTGCTCTATGACCGAGAAAGCTAGCGCAAGAAAAGATGCGCACCAAATTTCAGCTCTCCAAGTGAATGCGTTGAGTGAATGAGATATGATCCACAATGGGGATGTATCTCTCTTATAAATACATGACCTAACTCATCAATTAGATGTGTCTATTGGAACAATAGGACCGACTTGTACAACTTAATAATATAATTAATCTTTTACACAATATTAATTATCTTTACACAGTNCCGGTGACGAAGATCTAAAGAGAGAAGCTCTCTTCACTCACACTTTACAGATCATGTAGCTACACAGACAACTATTCATGAACAGTGACAACAAAAATACCATAGTTTCTTAGCAATTGGTTGACTCACTCCAACTCCCTACCACACCACCAACACATTCATATCATCTTGGATGGGTTAAGGAAGCAAGTTCGCCCACACCTATCACACATAGGTGTTTTATCACTTTTCCTATTGGACCTTCCATTGATAGAATCAATTGTGATATTACAACATTGGATTGTTGTAGCATTCTTCCTTGCAAGCCCTGCAAGTTTGACAGAAGGGCGTAGTACAATGGATTTTTCAACACCTACAGACTTCACAAGGATGGTAGAATATACCAGATCATATTTTCTCTCCCTCAATTCACACATAAGCACTCTATCACTTTTCCTATTGGACATTCCATTGATAAGATCAATTGTGATATTATAACATTGGATTGTTGTGGCATTCTTCCTTGCAAGCCCTGCCAATTTGGTAGAAGGGCATAGTACAATGGATTTTTCAACACCTACGGACTTCACAAGGATGGTAAAATCTAACAAATCACATATTCTCTCCCTCAATTATTGTGACAAGCTATTAAGGAAGTCAACCTCCACAAATCTAACAAATCACATATTCTCTAGTGCCCATCCCTACCACAATCTTACCCACGGGGTTTAGACTTCAACCAGGAGGTGCCATTGCAAGCATCAAGTCCACGTCCAACTCCTCATCCCGCTTCAACCCCTCCTACAAACATTTTAGCTCTAAAGTAAGATATCATTACATCTTTCTTACGAAGCCCACATTCTAGCTTCCCCTTCCCACATGAATCTATAAGTCATAAGTTTTGCACCTACCATTCAACAAAGTGTAGTAAGCATGAAACTTCAGCGAGGAGGCCTTTTCTTCTTCTTACCAAAAATTAGTGGTTACACCAAGTCACCTTCTTAATAGAGGTTCAACTCATAGCATAGTCAAGACATTCCAACAAACACGACCCTCCAACATATGCGATCCTTTGTTTCACTGCGAACATCATCAACAATATACTATATTTCTAATTGTCTCCTAATCTTTTATAGCTTCCAAGAGAGGTTAGGTAGCATGCTCGATTATCATGTTTCATTAGCAAGAGAGAGAGATCACTCTCTATGATTTCTCGGCTTCACAAGCTTTCGAACGTTTCAATGCCTACCCTAGATACGCGCTCTTTGTTTCATACCTTGTCTGCTGGTTGGGGCGTTAGGGAGGGGTGGATTTGTTTGAAGAAATTGAACTGATGAGTTGAGCCAATCTAATACGTGTTGAATACTATCATGTTCTAACTAATCCCATAAGTATTTAGTAGTTACAAGTAATCAAGAATCATATAGTTTTCTTTCTTTGAATGAGCTTTAATGGGAAAATGTCCAAGAGATGAAAGATTGGCATGTCGCTTGTGCATTTCCATCCCAGTTTTCAACCCTATATGTACCTTCATAAATGATTAAATGGATTATAGAGGACAATATGTGAACAATTCCAGACATCTTCTCTCTGCTTGCACACTTGCTCTCTTTTGTGTTTGTTGTGTGTGACTATCTTTCTTCCATTGCTAGTATTGTGTGTGTATTAGAACAAAGGGCTAAAATGGAAAAGGAAATGAGTCGGATTAAAGAAGCCATCATCACAAGTGATCTCACAAAAGAACTAGCAACAAACGAAAGCACGCTTCTAAAGGATATGGAGGGCCATGAATTTGGGGTAAGATGGCTTAACAAAGGGGAGAAAAATGCATATGTCTTCTGCCAAACAACTATGAAACACAAAAACTTATATGTATTTATACACTCAAGTCGTAGACAAGGAACTACCTAGAATCCAAAAGAGAGAATGGAAGTAAGATCATACTTCTAGGATCTTCATATGAAAGCTCAAGCCGAAAGATGATGCAACTAGAGAGATGCAATAATACCCCAAACCTCAAAGGAACAAAATGGAAGACTTTAAGAAAGTCTCCAAAGAAGAAAATTTGAATGTCACATTTGATCTAGCAGATGAAAAACCTCCTTGCCAAACATCTCGTACAATTTCCTTCTATACTTTTGGAAACAATAAGAGGGAAGAATCTACTAGAAGTTGAAGAATCAAGAAAGTCTTGGAATGTCCTCAAAGCTTTGAGTTCTACATTAATAACTTTGACTCCCAAGGGGGTAGAAGCTTCATTCACTAACAAATTTTGCTTGATTGCTTTATGTAACAAAATATACACAATAATAAGAAAGGTGATCGCAAACAAGCTAAAGGGAGATTAATAGATTCTAAATGGCATAATTACACCTCAGGAAATTATCCATACCCTAGACAATGCAAAAAAAGTGGAATGTTAATCAAGTTAGATGTTTAAGGCAATGTCGTCGGAATCCTCCTCCCCACCATGATTCCGCTCTTGAGTCATGCTTCGGATACAAGTATTATCAAAGAGTGATCCCAAAATAAACCACGTTTGAGAGCATTCTTGGGAGTGTACTCCCTCACAAAACAATAAGGCTCCTTGGCCAATTATGCACTCTCGTGATGCTCAAGAAACGCTCCCATGTAGCTACCTGGACACTCTTTAAATGCTTATAGGGAGTTCGCTTGGTGCTCCCTAAACACGCCTGAAACACTCCCCTGTCATTCATGCATGTTCCATAGTCCACTATAGAAGATAACTAACACAATGATGGACTAGTGAATGCTATGCAGAGTTTATTTCTAAGCAAAAAAGAATATTGACAAGCACACCTACAGAATGTAATCAAATGTGAAAGAGACAATGTGATATGATGTGATGTGAATCATGATGTGTCAAGACATTTAAGGTAATGCGACATGTGATGATATGACAAGTTATATAGCTACAAGTTATCAATGACCATGCTCTTAACATGAGTCTATTTCAATCTGAGGAAAGTCTAGAAGGGATTAGCCATAGGCATCGCCCATCAGTTTCCACCTCATTTCCTACACATCTTAATTACTATCAAATGAAACCTGTAGATTTTGAGCTCTGTAATAAGCTTGTGGTGTGGTGTGTTTTGGCAATGTCTAAAATATGTATTTATGTGATTACTTGCTTGTAACAACCATTGAAAGTGTTGAATTTTTAATGCTTAGCTCAAGCACATGTAGTTTCTTTCAATTTAGCATGAACTTGAACCATAAACAATGCAGCAATACAATATACGATAGCTACAATAACCAAGATCACAAGAAGAATAACCATGCACAAGACACAAGAAGTTATCCTAGGAAAACCCTTCTCAAACAAGGGAAAAACCTAGCAATCCTTTTCTATAGAGTCAAGAGAAGATCACCCTCACACCATAAACCCTAGCGCACACAAGAGGGTGCTCTATGACCGAGAAAGCTAGCGCAAGAAAAGATGCGCACCAAATTTCAGCTCTCCAAGTGAATGCGTTGAGTGAATGAGATATGATCCACAATGGGGATGTATCTCTCTTATAAATACATGACCTAACTCATCAATTAGATGTGTCTATTGGAACAATAGGACCGACTTGTACAACTTAATAATATAATTAATCTTTTACACAATATTAATTATCTTTACACAGTAGGGCCGACTTGTATCCTTTACAATACAAATTAGGGTTTCACAATAATCTTACTCTTAGACAATATAGCAAGGGATCTCAAAAACATCCTCTAGTGCTCGGCCACTAGGGACAAGTCCACATTTGCTCAACCACAGGGGACATCACTCTCAACAGATCAACTCAACTAAATCCATAGGAGTACGAACTGGAGAGTCATCTCAAGTCCACTCAACTAAGTCCATAGAAGTCCGACAGGAGACCATCTCAAGTCATCTCAACTCAGTCCAGAGGAGCACGACAAGAGACCACACACGTCATCTCAACTCAGTCCAGAGGAGTATGACTCACCCATCTCATGGGCGTTCTCATGGATCATCTCAACTCAATGCAAAGGAGTACGATCTGGAGAATGTCTCATCAAGCTGCAATCATCAACAGAAAGAAGAAAAGAGAAATTATCATATTATCTCCATATCATGTTTAAATTAATCATTAACATAAACAGTTTTAGGTAGACTAGATATATTCCCCATGTAAAATCAGCATTTATCAAATGTATACCCTATGAGGCAAAATGTGCATGCAAATTTATTATTGTCTTTCTCTATAGGGTCTAGACCAACAATAGTAAGATAATCTAGCAAGTAACCTTGTAACTAGGTAACTAAATGATGTTGAAGGGTCTAGGAAACAAATTTTAGTGGCATTGGAGACGAGCTATTGGGATTGGTTTTCCAATAAAATAATAAATGACATGATCGTAGCTTTAAGATAAAGATGTTGACTATTCACTAAGGTTCTACCCAATATTAGTTGCAACATTTGGTGACACAAGTGTTTTCACTGGTTGTGAACACTTCCCTCTACAAAGAAGTGTTGGAGCACCACCTATAGTCTACTTCCTATAATTTGGTTCAAAATTGTGTAAGTTTGTAACTAGTAGATGGTTGATGTTATTTGTGTAGTGTGGACTAAATGGTTGATGATCAAATGACTAATCTACTACATTTGGTATTTCTAACTTCATAACAATGTAGTATTCATCTTCAAATAGCACAAATATGTATGTTTTCATATTTTATGCAACTAATTTGGAATTTTGCATGATATTTAATATATGCAATAATATATATAGAGAGAGAAAGAGAGATACAAATGCTCCACGGATGCTTTGCTTCCAAGTTGTTTTGGAAAATGGTGCTCCAAGCGCTCTCCCTCTACACTCTAGAAGTTCATCGTTCAAACGCTGAAAACTTCCCAATTTGATGATTGATGAATAAAATGAGTTCATTGTTGCTTTCTTCAACATCATTTCCATTCTTGTTGAAAGAGTTGCAATAACAGCCTTAATTCTACGTCAAGGTATCCACCAATGTGATTGCTTTTCCCCCACCTTTTTAACTTAATGATTGAAACCCTAGGGAGAACTCATAACCATTTGAAAGACACGAGGGAGTGGAAAGATATTAGACCAGCAAAAGACTCGAAGGCTATCTCACACCTTCAACTCATAGATGATATACCTCTCATACGTGAAGCAACCACATAGGAGGCCAAAACACTAAGGAAAGCTTTGAATTTGCTTTGATGAAGTTGTTATGAAGTTGTTATGAAGTCGTTTTCTTCAACACTAATTTGACCATCAAAAGACATATTAGTAGAACCCTTAATTTCTAAAGAGCTTCCCTACCTAGTAAATGCTTATGGGTTTCCTCTTATTGGAAGCTCATATTGGACCTTTTCATGGAAAGAAGTGATTAGTAAGATGAGGGAAAAACTATATAAATATAGCTTTTATTCCTCTCTCCATAATCCTACTCATCAAAATTGTCCTTCAAATAATTCTTTATGTTCTCTCAACATTACCCACCCTAGTAAAGGTAGTAATAGAAATTGAAAGATTGCAAAAAATGTTTCTATAGGGAGAAGCTCAAATGGAGAAGAAATGGCCTCCAGTTGCCTAGAGAAACGCTTGTTGCAATAAATCAAAGGGGTGAAATGGAATAAGGAAATTACGGTTCCTTGATAAACCCTCACATGGGAAGACTATGGAAATTAGAGGAGTGTTTAGCTTGACAAACTGAAAATACACATGCTCGACACAAAGAAGACAGTGAAAATGAAACTAGGATCCAAATAGCTTAATTCTTCATTCCTCTAGCCAAGGATTAAAAAGAGATACAAAAAGAAGCCATCTAAGATATTGGCTTGACATAGCCAAAAATAACCATTCAAAAATAATAAATACATCTCAACTACTTCCACAAACCTCCAAATCTCATGCATTTACTTAATACAACTAACCCTAATCTAGAGAAGCACACCCTCATGGAGAGACACATCCTTGATCCATATCAAATCCTCCTTGTCCAGGAAAAAAGTGTCCCCACTTTCTCAACCATATAAGGGAACTAGGTCTGAAAATCTATCTCAGAAAACCATTTAGCCTAGGTAGGCCACTGCCCTTGGCATCCAACAAGATAAGAAGAGTGTTGGTGTTGTCTAGTGGAGCGGGTGTGCATGTCCAGCAAAGCATCTTCTACAAAAGGAGGCTAGAAATCTGGAATGGTATCTGCATGGTGGAAGACTTGAACTTCATCTTCCAAAAGTGGAGGCCCATACAACTTGAGATGATTGACATTGACCACATTGTGAATGCCCGGCTGAGATGGGAGATCCAAGCGATAGGCATTGTCCCTAATTTGTTGAATGATGGTATAGGGACCATATCTAATGGGCTTGAGCTTAGGATGGCACTGACCCTTGAAGCGTTGTTTGTCCAAATGTAACCAAACACGTTCACCCACCTTAAAATGTGCCAACACCCTATGATGATCTTGGAGAAACTTGTAATGAAATTGAGGGGCTTCTAATGTTGCAACAACCTAAGAGTGAATCTATACCAACTTCTAAGCAAAAGTGGAAACATTATACTACTCTTTGTGCTGATGGGGAGTGGTGGGTGTTGATAAAGTGATAGGGAGTTCATAAGGGGCTAATGGTTAATAGCCATAGCATGCCTCAAAAGGAGAAAAAAAGTAGAAACGGTAACTACTCTATTGTAATTGTGTTGAAGAACACTAATATAAGAGTCCCATTGTTTATTCTTTGGTGTAATAGATGCAAAGGGCATGGACTAGGCTGTGGTTAACCACTTCCGTCTGTCCATCAATTTGTGGGTAGAATGTTGTACAAAAAGAAAGATAGGTGCCACAACATCTTCCAAAATGTGCCAAGGAAACATGAGCCCGAATCAGAAACAATGTTGAGAGGCAGACCAAAGTGCAACCAGAGTCCAGACATGAGAGAAAAAGAGTTCAGTTGTTTGTTGGGCGTTGCGCAGAAGTCGTCTTTGTGTAGGGAATAAAGAGAGCCAACTTGGATAAATGACAAACTACTACAAGAACACAGTCATGTTTCCTGAGTGTCATGGGCAGTCCACTCAGAAAGTCCATAGAGATGGATTCCCAACGCTGGGAGTGGGCTGGAAAAAGTTGATAAAGGCCTTGTTTGCCACTGGCTGGTTTGCTAGTGCTACATAAAGAGCATTGTTGAATGAAAGACTCACTTGACATTGCATAGAAGGCTAAAAGAAATGGCGTTGTAAGTGCTGGCATGTTTTTAACTTACCAAAATGAGCTCCATAGGAGGCATGGACCTCCCGAATAAGTAGTGAGTAGTCTAGCCTTTCGAGTCTGTAGGACACAAAACTGATTGAGGTGATATAGCCAACCATCATGAACTGAATAATCCAAAAACGGAGTCCAGTTGATTTTGATGGGATGATGTAATGTGTGCTAGATTGGGCCAAAGAAAGGATCTGAAGCATATAAGAGTTTCAGCCTTCATATGTAGCACAATGAGCATTCAAAAAACTTAATACCTAAGCAGTAGGTGGTCGACTCAACATATCAGCCACTCGATTGGAGTTACCCTTTTTGTATTTGATCACCAAATGGAACTGTTGTATGTAAGATGCCCATTTGAGATGGTATTGCTCCTGAATCTTAATCTGAGAATTGATGAAAATCAAAGGGTGATGATCAGTATGAAGAATAGTTTCCTTACCCAGAATGTAATGAGACCACTGCTTTAATGCTTGAACAATAGTGTAGAACTCTTTGCCATGCATGCTATAGTTGAGCTTATCCTCGAACAGTGTTTCAAAATCACAGACTATCGAGTGACCTCCCTGTTTTAGAACAATGGCTATGGCAAAGTGAGAAGCATCCATCTCTATCTCAAATGGCTGTTGGAGATCAGGAAGGTGCAGAAGAAGATCAAAACACAAGACGTTCTTTAACTTTTGAAAACTCTGTTGCGCATTTGGCCCAAGTGAAGGTAGTCTGATTAGAAATTTGATGTAGATAAGATAAGATTAATGAGCTTATTATTGTCCAACAAATGACCAAAAGTAGGTCAACGAGGCTGCTCGATGCATAAGAAGCGGTACAAAGTGGGAGTGCAAAGGCCACTCCTATAAAAGCAAGAATCAATGCTACTCTAAAAGATCTAAGAAGAAGAATTACAATGATCTGGAGTTGAGTACAATGGAAAGAGCCTCAGTGCTCCAAATGCCCGTCGTCG
>JZKD02S1302732.1:0-11938 GCA_000966675.3 Picea glauca
GGTTTAAGGTCTTCCCTCATCTTCGTGACTTTTGGGTGAGCCATGTAGACTGCTCTATGAGCCTCTCTTAGTATCAATCTCCTCAACTTGTCATTCGGTGGTACGTAAATCCGATTTTTAAACCTCAAAAATCCATCATCGTCAAACGTAAATCCTTCAAATCTTGGTACCATCATTGTGTTTTGTCTGATAAAACCCTTGACCTCCTTCTACTAGTCATCGTCACACTGTAAAGTTAGAATCTTTTCACGTATATTCGTTTGAAGAGGCAAAAATGAAAAGGTGCATGGTCTCCGACTCAATGCATCTGCCACTCGGTCCATTCTTCCTTTTATGTACGTAATCTTGAAGTTGTACTCGCTAAGAAACTCTGACCAACGTCATTGTCACGCGTTCAGGTCGCTTTGGGTAAATATGTGTTGTATTCCACATTGGTTCATCTTTAGTTTAATTTTTCGTCCAACAAGGTAGTGTCTCCAAACCTTCAAGGCATATACAATGGCTAACAACTCAAAATCGTGTGTCACGTAGTTCTCCTCATGCCTTCTTAGTTTCCTCGAGATGTAAGTGATCACTTGACTGTCTTGCATAAAGAATCCACCTAAGACTTCCTTGGATGCATCAGTGCATACCAACAAGTTCACATCCATGTCAGGGACCTTTAGTATCGGTGTTGTTGTCAACAACTCCTTGAGCCTCTAAAATTCCTCCGAGAATTTCTTGGTCCATCTGAAATTCATGTTCTTCTTTTGTAACTCTGTAATCAGGTTTTCTATCTTCAAAAATACCTTGACAAACCATCGATAGTATCATGCTAAACCCATGAAGCTACGTACTTCCAGATCATTCGCCAGCGTAGTACATTCCATAATATCCTTGACCTTTGTTGGATCCATGACAATACCTTCATCAGAGATGACATGCCCTAAGTAGGGAATCTTCGATTGATAAAACTAGCATTTCACAACTTCCCAAATAATTTGTGCTCTCGTAGAAACTGTAGTACCAAGTGCAAGTTCTCGCCATGATCCTTCGTCGTCCGAGAGTAAATCAATGTACCATCAATGAATACTTGGATGAACTTTTCCAAGTACTTGCGGAACACCCCATTCATCAAAATCATAAATACCCCAGGGAAATTTGTTAGTCCAACTATTAAACAATAACTCGTGATGTCCAAACCTCATCTTAAAGGTGGTGTTAGGGACGCCATCCCCTTGATCCATAACTAGTGATACCCTGATCACAAATTGATCCTTGGAAACACCATTGCACCATTCATCTGATCGAACAAATCTTCAATCCTTGGCAACAGATGATGACTCTTGATCGTTTCCCTGTTCAATTGATGGTAGTCAAAGAAGAGTCTCCATGACCCATCCTTCTTTCATATGAAAATAACAGGCACACCCCATGGTCACACATTCATGCATAAAAGTCATAGGTCTAAAAACTCCTTTAGTTGCATGCTCAACTCCTATAACTCCAGTCTCGACATACGATAAGGAGTTCTCTCTATTGGTTGAGTCCCCAATTTTTACGTCTATGGTAAAATCCAGTTCCCTCTCTGCCGGAATCCTAGGTAACTCCTCTGGGAAGACGTCCGCAAACTCTCTCACCACTAGAGGCTATTCTAAACATTCCTCTACTCCCTTCTCGTTTATCACAAGGATCACATAAATATCACACCCCTTGTGCATTCTCTTCTGTAACTACAATAAGGATATGGACCTCAGGGAAACTCCCTGGTTCTGACCTACAATCACGTGTCTTTATCCCTCATCATTGACCAAGCTCAACTATTTCATCTTACAGTTGAGTATCGCCTCATACAATTCCAGCTAGTCCATACCGATCACGATGTCCTAAGATCCTAAGTTCATGATGTACAGGTTGGCCCTGGTGATAAACTCTTCCAGGTTAAGGGTTCACCCTGTAAACCTTCCTCCAACCTTTTGTTTGGCTCTCGAATCCATCTCTACAAGGCTACAATCATCATGTTTGATTGCCTTTACCTTAATCCTTTTAGCGTTGCACCATAAATGAAACTCTTGGTAGCACCAAGATCTATCAAATATCAAGGGTCTAGTCAGCGATGGTACCTGACGTCTTGAACATAGTTGACTGGTGAATTGCCTCGCGGTTACTCACCACTACATGAATCTGATGGGCCTTGCCCAAAACTCCCACGATAGTGGGTCCGACTGATCCAAAAGCTCCGACCCTTTCCTTTGGTTAGTAAAGTTGGGCATGTGACTCCCATGATCTAACACACTTTCTTCGGTCCAGTAATCTTGGTACCCAAAGTAGAATTTGAATTCTAACAATAAGTCCAAACTTGAACTTCTTGACCTTAAGTTTCTGGGTAATTTGGTGTGGAGCATACCGAAGAAGATGAAAAATGAGCCTTGAATTCGGGCACCATGGGGATGCCTTGTTGCAAGGCATCGAACTCATTGAGCTAACTCTCAACGAATTCCTCAAAAAGATACCTCTCCAGGAGCTGTTCCTCGAACACTTTCCCATGACACATCATCGACAACCCTGTTCAAAAGTTGCAAGAGCATCTTCCGTCAAAGAAGAGTGCTCTCCTTCAGTTGAAGACCACCAAGTGGACCTTCATACTGGAGGTCGTAACCGCAAATCATGAAGCACATCACCTTGCTCTATGACCTTGCCTTGATGACACATTCATTCGTGACCCTCGTGGACTTGAGAACTCAACCCTCTCGAGTTCTTGGTGGATTCTCATAGTACTATCTAGGGCACGTTGTGTACCCTCAAGGTTACAAGTGCCCTGGCCTCATCTCCATGTCGATGGTGAATCAATTCTTTTTGAAATTACCGAGAAGAGCCTTGTCATACCATCATCATCCNAGACCGAATGAACAAACCAAATCTTGGAGGATATGTTGCATATGTATGTGATGGACCAACATAAGAATTGGGAGGATTTCTTGCCACTGGTAGATTTTTCATACAACAACAGTTATCAAAGCACTATTAATATGGCACCTTTCGAGTTTCTTTATCGGTGACTATGTGAGAAGCCTTTGAGTTGGAATCAACTTGAGGATAGAGTCCCGGTAGGACCGGAAGTGATCCAATAAATGGAATATTAAATGAAAACAATAAGACAAAGGATCAAGTAAGTGCAAGATGAGTTATGTCGATGCACCTCATGTCGATCGTGGTTATGAAGTTGGCGATCGAGTCTTTTTGTGGATGAAACCGCATAAGATTTTGATCAAGTTTGGAAAGGGTGCTAAACTCTCTCCTAGGTTCATGGGGCCTTTCTATATTGTGGAAAATAAGGGTCCCATGGCCTATCGACTAGATTTTCCTGATTCTTTGAGGTGTATGCGTGATATTTTTCACATATCGGTTTTGAGACATTATGTTAGTGATCCTACACATGTTATTGACGTGTGTACCTTGAAGGTATCTGAATAGGGTGTGCTAACAGATGATCCAATCCACATCCTGGATGATCGCATTCGACAGCTATGATGTTGAACAGTAGATCAGGTCAAGGTCCAGTGGGGAAACTATAGTCCACACTCGATGACCTGGGAGGACACATACGATATGCATTAGCAGTTCCCATTTTTGTTTGATAGATAGACTTATGATACTTTGATACACTTGATTTAGACACATATATACTGTGAAACTTCAGAATGAAGTTTAAAACAAGCGGGGGTGTATGTAACATCCCACTCTTGCGCACAGTGAGTGAACCTATTCTTTGAGGACACTTGTGTGCAAGTGATCCAGGTTATTATACTATTGGTTATTTTGATTATGATTATGAGATATTATGGATTTTATAATATGTTATTTTGTTGTATTTACATATATGGGTGCTATTGAATGGGTTCTCCTCAGTGTGCAGGGCTCTAGACATTGAGGATGAAGAGGCATCGATCAAACCCCTTGGACTCCATATCAAGTCAGGGAGTGGATTGTTAGGGTTTTAATGTTGTTTATGTGACATATGTACATATGATTAGAGGTTATGATGATTGATTATTATTGCTGACATGATTCGTTGATGGATGCAGGATGATGATATATTAGTGACCAGATTCACATTTGGAGTAGAGGGGTCGTGCACGAAAACCAGAGACATTGAGAGAGAGGTGTGGCAGCAGCCCTGCCACAACCTAATAGCACTCTCGATGTGGCTCAAAATGTAGGTTAACGATTACCTAGTTCAATAAGACCCATGATGTCGTGAGAGCATACTGTGACATTCGCTCACGATAATTTTAAGGGGCACGCAATAAGGCAGGGGTCTTATTCCTTAGAGGCCCTTAGTCTCCCACAAGATCACTTGGCAAACTATTAACTCCAGGGGTTTGACATCTACCAAATTCAGTCAAGAGGTGAGTATCACCCTTGGAGCACGTAGTGCATATTGAAGGGCAGGTCACACAAATAAAATGGAAAGAGGTGAGTAGCACCCTTGGAGGACGTAGTGCGTCCTGAAGGGCATGTCGTGATTTTAACTGGTAAGTGAATAAGCCTAGTGCCTATAAAAATAGGCCTCCTTAGGACCTTGTTGACCTTAAGATGAATGATGTGATAAGGAAATTTTAATGACTAATTTTCCCTTAAGAACTATCGCCAAGCCTAGTGAATTGAAAACCTAGGTCTAAGTAGAACCTTTGAACAAGAAAAAAAAATAAAAAAATTATTAGACATATAACTAGATTAAAATGGAAATTTTAATTACCTAAGGTTCTTTTATAAAATTTAGTTCACTAAGGTCCTTTTAATAAAAAATTTCACTAAGGTATTTTCTATAAAATTTTAATTAACTAAGGTCCTTTTTATAAAATTTCAATTCACCAAAGGTTCTTTTATAACTAATAAGAGAAATTCAAATTTTAATTATTAAAGTAAAAATTTAATAGAGGATTAAATTAATAAGAAGATTAAATGGTTGTTTGTCTAACTTGCTAATTATGAACTTAGTTAAGAAAAGAAAAGAGGAACTAAAAGAAAAAGGGAAACTTAAAGAGAAAGGGAAATGTCTAACTTAGTAAGGAATCTAGCCTTGGAACATTCTATTTATGAACTCAACTATGAATTAAGTAAGGCTTAAGTCATTTAAGAATTTTAAGGGAATAATTGGACACAGATGAGCATTTTTAGGAACACTTTTAGGTGGGTGAGGGAAATAGGAATATTTAATTAATTAATAAAATTGATTTTCTGGTGCAACTAGGGGATGAGGCGACATGTGTACGGGGAAGGTTTTTCCCAATTAAATAATTAAAAAGGGAAATCTAATGAGGGTTTGGGAAAATATTGACTATGAAACTCTATAAAAGAGATGGTGGAGGAGGAGTATGGAGCATGATTTGGCTTGTGTAACATTACACTGCTGAAATTTATCTTGACTAAAATTTCTCTTGTGGGAGTTGGGATATCCAACTCGGGTAACGAGTGGTACCTCGACCTTGCGAGGCGATATGGGTGTTAGCATTCTCTGGTATTTTATGTGTGGCCCCTTTGCAGCTTGGGGGGCTCACGGGAAAAAGAGTACCCCTAGCGTTGATTGGGAGGTACCGATGAGGTCACATCGGTTGGAAAGATACAATATGTGTATATTTGTATTGTATGATAGTTAACTAACCTCTTGTGCCTTTAGTCAAGGTACTTCTACTATGTCAAGGTTTATGTTTTATTCAGTGTACACTATCGAGAGATTTCCTTTTATCTTTCAACAAATCTGTCTTGATGAGTCCAACATTTTATGATCAGTGAATTCAAAGTCATTCAAGATTTATGCTCATTGTATTTTTTATTAATTTCCCATGGTGAACCCAAACTCTGAATTCAATTAATCCTCTACATTTTGTTTTTATTGATTTAATACGAAGAAAATTTGTTTTTTTTATCTTTGGTTCCTTTATCTTTTAAGTTATTAGTCCGTTCCTGAGTAGTCGGCCAGGAGCCAAATCGAATGTCTTTCTCTCCAATGTTAAATATTTAGATTCATATGTCTTGTTTTCTTGCACATGGATAATAACTGAAGAATAAATTCTCTGCCCAACAAATTCCTTATTGCATACTGCGAAAACACTTTCTTATTGCTCTGTGATTCTGGTTGCATTATTCATCATTTCGTTTTATTTTGCCCAACAAATCCATTTCTTGCACACTGGAAATTCTTCGTCATTGATCTGCGAATTAATGTTGATTTTACTCTCATTTGTGTTTAATTTGTCCCTTTAATTCATCGTTTGTGTGCTTTCCCTTTCCTTTCATTTGCGTTGAGTCCTCAACTTTTACCTCAACGAACAACAACGATATAGATCTTGGTGATTTTGTTGCTGCGATTTTCATTAAAAATAGCCCAGCGTTTTTCTTGGAATTTACTAAGTGATTCCATGATTATTACCTTGTGATCTTACCTGGAGTTTTTGATGCGTTTTTCATTAAAACTACCCTGTGTTTTTCTTAAACCACACTCTGTGTTTTTTTTATAAAACATACTCCACGTTTCATAAACCTTCGTTTGCGATTTCCTTTTAAAAGATGCGATATATTGTTAATTCATTTTTAATAGACAACGATTCCTTTTTAAAAGACAACGATATCATAGACAGATTATTGATAATGTTAGACAACATATAAATGTTAGATACCATATATTGTTAGACAACATATCAATGCTAGACAACCATTTATTAAAAGACATCGATAATATTGTTAGACCATGACATCTTTGATACACTACGATTTATTAACAAATAAAGTTTCAACATGGTATCGATTTATTAACAAATCAAGTTTCAACATGGTATCCCTATGTACAGACAAGGTAGAATGTGATATAACTTCCCTTCCTATATTATCAAAAGTAGACGACACCGAGATAGACCATCCACTTGAGAAGTTAACGTTATCCATACTATGATCAAAAGTCTCAAATACTTTTCTTGACCTTGTCACCTAATGTTAAATTAATTAGGACATTCTCGTCATTTCAAATTATTCTTTAACTAACCCATCACAGATGCAAGTGTTATAATGTGTCGAACCAACGTACGCAACAAATCTTGGTTAAACCAGGCATTTGATTGGAAAAATGGCGGACTGATAGAAAGAACTATACATAATAGGTTAGTTTTTTAATGTTTAATAAGCAATGAATGAATGACGTGTATATATGTATGCCAACAGAGAGAACTTGTTGCTGCTGACAATGAAATCCCTAATATGAAGAAAAAGTGGTTGATTTTTGCTTTCTACACTGAATTTTATCCAAATTTTCAAATTAGAAAATTCCCATCATATTGCCAACGGAATGCCAATTCAAATTTGTGTGCTATAGATTTATCTTTGCTGCATTGTGTTTGTATTCAATTCACCTACTTCAGATCGTTTGGGTTCCATGCAATTCGTAGAAAAGAGGGGCTTCTGCATATTTACGTTTTCAATGACATTGAAGAAAATATTGGGTTGTTAAGAGTTAAGAATCNGATTGGGAGGTACCGATGAGGTCACATCGGTTGGAAAGATACAGTATGTGTTTATTTGTATTGTATGATAGTTAACTAACCTCTTGTGCCTTTAGTCAAGGTACTTCTACTGTGTCAAGGTTTATGTTTTATTCAGTGTACACTATCGAGAGATTTCCTTTTATCTTTCCACAAATCTGTCTTGATGAGTCCAACATTTTATGATCAGTGAATTCAAAGTCATTCAAGATTTATGCTCATTGTATTTTTTATTAATTTCCCATGGTGAACCCAAACTTTGAATTCACTTAATCCTCTGCATTTTGTTTTTATTGATTTAATACGAAGAAAATTTGTTTTTTTTATCTTTTGTTCCTTTATCTTTTAAGTTATTAGTCCGTTCCTGAGTAGTCGGCCAGGAGCCAAATCGAATGTCTTTCTCTCCAGTGTTAAATATTTAGATTCATATGTCTTGTTTTCTTGCACATGGATAATAACTGAAGAATAAATTCTCTGCCCAACAAATTCCTTATTGCATACTGCGAAAACACTTTCTTATTGCTCTGTGATTCTGGTTGCATTATTCATCATTTCGTTTTATTTTGCCCAACAAATCCATTTCTTGCACACTGGAAATTCTTCGTCATTGATCTGCGAATTAATGTTGATTTTACTCTCATTTGTGTTTAATTTGTCCCTTTAATTCATCGTTTGTGTGCTTTCCCTTTCCTTTCATTTGCGTTGAGTCCTCAACTTTTACCTCAACGAACAACAACGATATAGATCTTGGTGATTTTGTTGCTGCGATTTTCATTAAAAATAGCCCAGCGTTTTTCTTGGAATTTACTAAGTGATTCCATGATTATTACCTTGTGATCTTACCTGGAGTTTTTGATGCGTTTTTCATTAAAACTACCCTGTGTTTTTCTTAAACCACACTCTGTGTTTTTTTTATAAAACATACTCCACGTTTCATAAACCTTCGTTTGCGATTTCCTTTTAAAAGATGCGATATATTGTTAATTCATTTTTAATAGACAACGATTCCTTTTTAAAAGACAACGATATCATAGACAGATTATTGATAATGTTAGACAACATATAAATGTTAGATACCATATATTGTTAGACAACATATCAATGCTAGACAACCATTTATTAAAAGACATCGATAATATTGTTAGACCATGACATCTTTGATACACTACGATTTATTAACAAATAAAGTTTCAACATGGTATCGATTTATTAACAAATCAAGTTTCAACATGGTATCCCTATGTACAGACAAGGTAGAATGTGATATAACTTCCCTTCCTATATTATCAAAAGTAGACGACACCGAGATAGACCATCCACTTGAGAAGTTAACGTTATCCATACTATGATCAAAAGTCTCAAATACTTTTCTTGACCTTGTCACCTAATGTTAAATTAATTAGGACATTCTCGTCATTTCAAATTATTCTTTAACTAACCCATCACAGATGCAAGTGTTATAATGTGTCGAACCAACGTACGCAACAAATCTTGGTTAAACCAGGCATTTGATTGGAAAAATGGCGGACTGATAGAAAGAACTATACATAATAGGTTAGTTTTTTAATGTTTAATAAGCAATGAATGAATGACGTGTATATATGTATGCCAACAGAGAGAACTTGTTGCTGCTGACAATGAAATCCCTAATATGAAGAAAAAGTGGTTGATTTTTGCTTTCTACACTGAATTTTATCCAAATTTTCAAATTAGAAAATTCCCATCATATTGCCAACGGAATGCCAATTCAAATTTGTGTGCTATAGATTTATCTTTGCTGCATTGTGTTTGTATTCAATTCACCTACTTCAGATCGTTTGGGTTCCATGCAATTCGTAGAAAAGAGGGGCTTCTGCATATTTACGTTTTCAATGACATTGAAGAAAATATTGGGTTGTTAAGAGTTAAGAATCATATATTAGAGAGATGAATATTCTTCCTGTCAGTTCCCTTTTTGATAATTATTCTTTGATATGCTTATGACAGAGCCCTGGTCCATCTTATTTGTGCTTTTCTTGTACATTTAACCCACCTATAATCTGTTTGACTTTACAAATCCAACAATCACAAACAACCCATCTGTGAGCATTGGATTACACCTACAGTCGTCCCTTTGAGTGCTTCAAGCCAACATATCCCAAAATGCACGCGCCAAGTTATTCTCCAGGGCTGTGCATTTTTTCGGAATCTCTTACAGCCTTTCACACATAAACAAGTTAGAGAATTGTGCAAGACAGAATGTATTTCGTGAAAAAAAAACCACTTCCAAACTGTTACTACATACAAAGAATTTTTTAATATTTAAAACTTTCCTTTAGCTGCTTTAAATATTCTTGAAAGGGGAGACACTTTAAATCAACAAAATTCCATCATTAACATTGTTTAAAGATTTCATGTTGATGTCTACAATCAAAAATATATATGCGAAGTTACAGGGAACCAAGGCATTTTTAGTTTTAAGAATGTTTGTAGAAGATCCATAGAAACTGTTAAAAGATTTGATTAATCTGTATAACACCATATTTAATCGATAAATTGACAAGCAGGTTTATTTTTAAAGATGGTGAAATGTCACCATGCGGTTATATGAATTATGAAATCACATTTTAGTTTTTTTTCATCAAAGTTAAATAATAAACTGTCTTTGAATTAAAAACAAGAACATGTAATTATATTATTGAAAACTATTATATTAGAAGTTCTATAATTTTTTTATTAAAAAGGGATCACAAGGAAAATTTCCAATTCCATATTCTACAAGCACCACATGACAAAGGATTCCTTTTATGATTATATGTAGATGATTAAAATATTATATATTATAATGATTATTTGTTATAGATTTTTTATTAGAAAATTGAAATGAATTATGTGAGTAGTGAATATAAATGGTACTCTTCCATTTAATATATTTCTAAAACTCCTGATAATGAAGATACATATATAGAAGTCATTCATTTAATATTTTAGTCGACAATTGATCAAACGCAACCTAATCGTGTCTTCATTTAAGGTTTATTGATTATTAATTTGTTTGGTTTTTTATCCCCCCCACGAAAAAAAAAAAATTGCACGTTCATTGCTTATAGCCATAACGATGAGGGAGAAAATGATTACTAAATTAAAAATACATGTAGAGGAAGACAATATTATTGAAGAAATGCTCAAAGAACAGTAAGAAGAAAGGCATTGGATCATTGGAAATTTGGAAGAAGAGATTGTTACTTTGAAAAAATATCATCAAAAGAAAAACATACAGAACAATTCCAAAATTTTGAACAATATTATTAGCAGTCAAAGGCCAAATCATGACAAGTTCCAACTAGGATACAACTCGAAAGAAAATGGATGAAGCTCCAAAATAACAGATCAACAAACACAAGTAAGAATTTTAGTGGAGACATTCATAGGAGACAAAAAAATTTACAAGGAAGATCAAAGAGACACTCCTTCACCCAAAAGATTCAAATTTCAGAATCAACGAAACTAATAAACAAGAAGGCCTCGAGAATAAGAAGGTAGAAGGGTTCAGAAGAGTAACTCATTTTATAAGATCTACAACTCCCAGTTATCAAACTATCTTTCTTGGTTTATTTTATTCATGTAACAATTTTGGACATAATGTTGCTAATTGCAGAGCAAAGAATATGAACAACGGCAATCGAGAAAGTTATGCATGAAATGATTATTTAATAAGGATTAATGAAACACAAAACAAAAGATACTGTGATATTCTCAAATTGTTAGAAAATACATTCCAAGTTGAATTTAGAAATAAATTTCCATTTATGGAAAATACAAATTTAGAATTTTGGAATATGTAATTATTATTATTTTTATGAGTGTTGGGAAATTTTTTTGACTTTCCCAACTTTCCTGTTTTGATGGAAACATGTATGAGACAATTTTTTTAATAAATTAAATGTTGGAATACAAATGAAACACCGAGAGTAAAAATAATTGAATATGACTCCATGAGTGGGGAACAAGTTTGAGTTAACTTGGAGCTGATTTTTACAAGTGTCAGAAATTGAATTATGTAATATCCTAAAATTTCCGAATAATTAAATTCTAAGTAAACTTTGGAATAAATTTCCATTTTTGGAAAATTTATTTTTGGAAATTATCTGTCATTTATGGAAAATATGAATTTGGATTTTTTATTATTTTAATTAATTATTTGATGATTATTGGGAAAAGATTTGAATTTCCGAACTAACCTCTTTTATTTTGACACATGTGAAAGACAAAATTTTTGTAAATTGAATGCTAGAAGACAAATGGAACAAAATGTGGAATTCGACCACAGCCCATAAAAATAATGGATTTGTAAAGATACAAATTTCCCAAGGAGGGAAGGAAAGACCTAGGCACAAGATGCATATAAAAAAAAATATGGAGGAGGTAGGGCACTACTTAGTATG
>JZKD02S1302743.1:50404-63872 GCA_000966675.3 Picea glauca
TTCATAAAAATTGCAATTCCATTTGGGATACATCCAATAATGATGGGGGTCAGGCTTGGTCATTTGAAGAAAAGGGGGAGGTTTCTAGGTCAAATTTTTGTGCTTTGTTTAAAGAACCACCTAGATTACCTATCTAGAAAATTATGGAGGTGTTTAGGCTCTTTCCTAGGTATATAATTGAGGACATGAATGCTTCTTTGGAAGCAAAAATATCAGAAGTTGAGATTGAAGCGAATATTTTCTCCTTAAAGTGTGGTAAAATGCTTGGTTCGGATGGTTTGTCCATTGAATTTTATAATGGCTTCTTCAACCTAGTCAAGGAGGATCTTCTGAAGGTAGTTTGAGAATCTAAGAGGAGTGGAAAAGTTTTGGGATCACTGAACTCTAGGTTCTTAGTGCTCATCCCCAAGAAGAAATAAGATGCTTCCTTCAAAGATTTCCTTCCTTCTCTTGTTGTAACATGGTTTATAAATTGATATATAAAACCATGGAACATCAACTTAGACCAATTCTAAGTGAAATAATCATTGAGTAATAGTTCGGATTCCTATGCAAAATACAAATCCATGATGCAGTATCCCTAGCATAAGAAGATCTACACTCTATCCACTCTAAGATTCTTTTGGTATTGCTCAAACTAGACCTGTATAAAGCCTATTATAAAGTTAGCTGGACTTTTTTAAGACTAGTTTTAATCCATCTAGGCATGAACTTGTCCTTGGACAACTGGATCTTGGGATGTATCCAATATTCTTCTTTGTGTTCTTGATTAATGGTTCCCCTTCCAATTTTTGCGTGGCCTCGAGAGGGCTTAGGCAGGGATCCCATCATTCCCCATTTCTCTTCCTTCTTATTACATAAGTTCTAAGCAAAATTATGTCTCATGTGAGGAGCCAGGGTGAACTTAAGGAACTAAAATCTTCTCCGTCCGAATTTATTTCTCACCTCCTCTTCATTGATGGCATCCTCCTATTTGGTGCAAGTTCGAGGGAAAATTTCGAGGAATTTAGGTGCATCTTGGACCTATTGTTTCTAGCTACAAGCAAGGAGATCAATTGGAATAAGTACTCTATTCACTACTCCTTACCTTGGGAACAATTGAAATCTCTCCTGGACCGTGCTTTACCCTTCCTTATAAAACATATGAGTGAAGGATTCAAATATTTGGGCTTTATTCTAAAGGCTAATGCCTATGGGTTTGAATATTGGTTGTGGCTTTACAAAAATATTAAGAATCATACCTCCTTATGGGTTTATGATGCAGGAGCATCACAACAACAAGCGAGCGTGGGACAAAACGCCAATGCATTTTGGCACATGATGAATTGTTTGAAATGTTTTGAAGTTGGATACGCCAAACTTAAATGAGACAATTAAGAAAGGGCATACTTGTAGATTGTAATAAGACCTTGAGTGTCCTTCTCTCGTCTGAAGGATTAAGAGGCATTTATGCTAGTAAATGTAAGTAGGTAGATTTAAATTCTTAGATTAGACAGTTTTAGGAGCCAGAGGGAAAACGGATATAGACACCCTCATGTTGTATCATTGTAACATTAGCAACATTATTAATAAAGAGAGCATAGAGAAGAAGAAGCAGAGAGTTGTGTAGAGTAAAAAAAAAACCCATGTACAGAAGTTCTGGATTAATACAAAGATCTTTAGTTCAGACTCATGGTGTTCAATTGTTTTCTATGATTGTACGAGGTTGCGAAAGGTGAAGTCGCAAAACCATGAAAGAATCTAAGCCGTCCGTTAGAAGGAGGACACGTTTCGCAAGATCACCCAGATCGGGGATTCGGACATTGGAGGTCAGAAAGAGAAATCCTTCAACTTCGTGGGTGGCTAAGTCACGAGAGAATCACATCCATCCATCGGAGGAGGACAAGTGGCAGAGATCACGGGATCTCGCGAACTCGGAGGTTCGCAAAGTGAGAGCCCAAAGATTTGGTGCTCCAAGTCGCGAGTGGCGAAATCGCGAGGAGCTAGGACAACTGAAGGATCTGAGCCAACAGGGGCCGTTGGATCACTCATGTAATCTCATTTCGGGGTTTCATGGGTTGAATAACCGAAAGCTTAGCATCAGGATTCGCGAAGTCCAAAACTCCAAAAAAAAAAGGGCGGGAAGTTCCGTTGTGGGACCCGTGTTGACGACATGTCAGAATTTCAGCATTTCGGCATATCGGTGGATAGGAAGTCAAGACTTCTGTCCCTAAAGTCCCAAAGTCATGAGTTGCAATAAGGAGTAACGTGGAGTTCAGGATCTCGGCACTTTGAGTGTCAAGATACAAAGGAGGTAGCGCTTCGGGAAGCGAAGTCGCGAAGTGTCGAAGCTGGGCATGAGGGACACGTGGTAGAACCACAAGATGGGGCTCGCATGATTGGCAGGTGAACACGCATCGCCTGGAGGAAGGAGTCAATAATCCATCGACTTCTCACGTCTTGGGGATTCGCAAGATAAGAGAATGAGAGCTCGATGTTGAAACTTGTGAAGTCGCGAGTAGCAAAAATGCGAGGAGAAAAGTCAACATCGCTTCTCGGGGTTTCGTGAAAGAAAGGTTCCAAGGTTGGATGCCACAACTTGCGAAGTGGCGAGTAGTGAGAGGAGGTAGCGCTAATATTAGCCGGTGGGCACGCGTGGAGGGCGCTGACAGAGGGGAGCTATACCCATTTTTTGATCTCGGGTATTGCGAGATTGGAAAAGAAGAGTAAGGAGCCTTGACTCATGAACTCGCGAGTTGCGAGTTGCGACAAGAACCTTTGCAATTGGGCCTTGGTCATAGCGCTATGGTCGCACAGAGAAGTGGAGTTCGTGCCTAGGGATTTTCGTGCAGGGGAGCTTCTGAAAAGACCTGTGAATCAATAATTTGTGATTCCAACAAGGAATCTAAAGAGACGATTCGGCTCGAGGGAGATAAAGAACAATCATGTGAGTGGATCTCAGCCCAAGGCCAATAGGTCTGCGTCAATTTGGTATCAGAGCCCAGAAAGATTTCTTTGCTTTCTGTAGTAGGGAAAAGAAAGATTCACCATGCCGTCGAGAAGAAGAGACAGACAAACACCTGATCCACCAGAGGAGAGGGAAATGCCGAGAAGAAGGGGTAGGTAGATGCCTGATCCAACCATGGAAAGAGAGATGTGTGACATACGCGCCAAACTCGAGGACATGGAGATAGCACAGAGGCGCACAACTGATGTTGGAGATGTCAGTGAATCTGAAAGTGAAGATGAAGTTGTACATGAAGGAGAAGAAGTTGCAGCAGAGAATGAAACAAATGAATGCCTGATTAGGGCTGTTGCAAGGATGGGTGCTAGAGAAAAAATGGATATTCTAGTATATGAAGGAAACTTAGATGCTGAAGAGCTTCTAGACTGGATTAGAGCTCTGGACACATATTTTGACTATGAAGATGTTGAGGAAGACAAAAAGGTAAAAAATGCTATCACAAGATTGAAAGGAAATGCAACATTGTGGTGGGATGAACTACAAGTTGACAGACGTTGCAAAGGCAAGCAGAAGATCAAGAGTTGGGATAGGATGATCGCAAAGATGAAGGAAAAATTCATTCCCAGGGATTACCAGATTTATCTGTTTCGAAGAATGCAAAATTTGAGACAGAAACTGATGTCAGTGAAGGAATACACTGAAGAATTCTACAGGCTGAACATCAGGGCAAGTCATCACGAAAGTGATGATGAAAAGGTTGCTAGGTACATGAATGGTCTGAGATACGACATTCAGGATGAGATGAGCATGATGACCATCCGAACGGTGGAAGATGCTTATCATATGGATCTAAAAGCTGAAGAGAAGATGAGATGAAAGAAAAGTCAAAGAGGTCGAGGCAGAAGTTGGCCCAGAGGCAAATCAGTTGTCCAGGATAGAAATCATAAACCCAAGGAAGAGTGGAAGAAACATTAGACTCAAACTGAGAGAGGTGGAAGCTCACAGAGAGGGAAGCATACCAAACAGAGAGGTCAGTATGCTGATGGAAACATTTTTCCTCGTACCAGAGGTAGAGGAGGAGGAAGAGGTGGAGTGGTGAAATGCTTCACATGCGAAAAGGTCATACATAAATCTTATAAATGTCCAGATAAGAAGAAAGAAGGTGGTGAAATTCACATTGCCGAAGCACAGAGGCAGAATGTTGAGGCAGAGGATGCTAAAGGTGGAAGATCGTTGATGATGCGAAAAGTTCTCTTAACACCAGAGAAGGAGGCGGAGAATCCAGTGCAAAGGAACAATCTTTTTCGGACTACTTGCAAAACCAAGGATAGGGTATGCAAGGTCATCATGGACAGTGGTAGCACAAACAATCTCAATTCTACAGAGATGGTAGAAAAGCTGGAGCTGGAGACTATTGAACATCCAAGTCCATACAGAGTTTCGTGGCTACAAAAAGGACATCAGGTAAATGTCACTAAACAATGTTTAGTTGAGTTTAAAATAGGAGGGTATAAAGATGAAATAATCTATGATGTCATTCCCATGGATGTTTGTCATCTATTTCTGGGTAGACCATGGAAATATGACAGAAATGTGATTCATTATGGGAGGAAGAACACATACACCCTAGAGAAGAATGGGAGAACTCACATGTTGCTTCCAATCAAAATAAGGAGGTGAAACCTGAAGTAAGCAACACTGTACTTCTCATGAGTGGGAAGGAACTTCTTACAGAGGTTAAGAAGAACGAGGAACCGTAATTCAATGTGGTCAGGAAGCCTAAAATTGTTTTAACCAGTACAAGGGTAGATGATTTACCAGAAGAGGTTCAGAAACTGTTGGAAGAGTTTGCTGACATAGTAGTAGACGAACTACCTCGTTCGTTTCCACCGATCATAAGTGTGAGTGATCATATTGATCTCATACCTAGATCTAGTTTACCAAACAGAGTAGCATACAGATTGACGCCATAGGAGAATGAAGAAGTCAAAAGACAGGTCCAAGATTTAATGGACAAAGGGTTGGTTAGAGAAAGCTTGAGTCCATGTGCTATTCCGACAGTGCTCAATCCGAAGAAAGACAGAGGCTGGAGGATGTGTATTGAATTGAGGGAAATCAACAAGATAACCATCAGGTATAGATTCCCATTTCCAAGAATAGATGATTTGATGGATTGCTTAAGTGGGGCCATTTTTTTTTCAAAGATTGATTTGAAAAGTGGATATCACCAGATTCGTATGAGAGAAGGTGATGAATGGAAGACAACATTCAAGACAAATGAAGGGTTTTACGAATGGCTTGTTATGCTATTTGGATTAACCAACGCGCCAAGTACTTTCATGAGATTGATGAATGAAGTCCTGAAGGATTTCATCAGAAAATTTGTCATTGTGTATCTTGATGACATACTGATTTTCAGTAAAACAGAGGCAGAGCATTTGAACCATTTGGCTATAGTAATGAAGAGGCTACATCAAGAGAAGCTGCTGATAAATATGAAAAAATCCTCGTTCATGAAGACAAATCTCATTTATTTGGGTTTTGTTATTTCTGCAGATAAGTTGAGGATGGATCCAGTTAAGGTGGAGATAATTAAGAATTGGCCATCACCTAAGAGTATATTTGAGGTGAGAAGTTTTCATGGATTGGCTAGTTTCTACCGGAAGTTCATTAGGAATTTTAGTGGAATTAGTGCACCGATGATGGACACAGTGAAGAAGAGACACAAGTATTTTCACTAGACAGAAGAAGCAGAGAAAAGCTTTAATTTGTTGAAGAAGAAAATCACGGAACAACCAATTCTGGTGTTGCCGGATTTTAAAAAGACATTTCAGGTAAAATGTGATGCAAGTGGATTTGCAATAGGGGCAGTCTTGAGCCAAGAAGACAGACCGATAGCATACTTCAGCGAGAAGCTGAATGAAGCGAAAGTGAAATACTCCACGTATGACAAGAAGTTCTATGCTATTATTCAGGCATTGAAGAAGTGGAGACACTATTTGATTCCTAAGGAGTTTGTCTTATACAGTGACAATCATGCTTTGCAATTTGTGACTCAACAGGAGAAGTTGAATCAAAGACATGTTAAATGGGTTGAATACATGCATAACTTTACTTTTGTAACTAAGCATATTTCTGGAACTACTAACAAAGTTGTTGATGCTTTGAGCAGGAAATGTTTGTTATTGCAGGAGTTCAGAGTCAAAACACTGGGTTTTGATGATCTCAAGGACATGTACAGAGATGATCCAGATTTTAAGGAGGCATATGAAGTAGCTGAGAATCCAATTCTCAAAGAGAGAAGTCAATGGACATAATACATAATCCAGGAAGGATTACTGTTTAAGGGTAATCAACTATGTATCCCAAAATGCTCCATGAGGGAGAATCTGTTGAAGAAGAAACATAGTGGAAGATTGGTCGGGAATTTTGGTCATGACAAGACATTATCAAAGCTAAATGAGTCATATTATTAGCTAGGAATGAGAGAAGACATAAAAAGATTCGTGGACAAATGTAGAATTTGTCAGCATTCAAAAGGACCAGAAGAAAGGAATATTTTGAATACTTGGTCAAGTGGAAGGGACATCCAGTTGAAGATGCCAGTTGGGAGAATGAAGCAGAGATCCAGAAGCATGGACAGACCGTGCGAGAGCTCATGGACAAGAGCCCATGGAAATTTTCAAGCGAGGGAGTATGATGCAGGAGCATCACAACAACAAGCGAGCGTGGGACAAAACACCAACGCATTTTGGCACATGATGAATTGTTTGAAATGTTTTGAAGTTGGATACGCCAAACTTAAATGAGAAAATTAAGAAAGGGTATACTTGTAGATTGCAATCATACCTTGAGCGTCCCACTCTCGTCTGAAGGATTAAGAGGCATTTATGCTAGTAAATGTAAGTAGGTAGCTTTAAATTCTTAGATTAGACAGTTTTAGGAGCCGGAGGGAAAACGGATATAGACACCCTCATGTTGTATCATCGTAACATTAGCAACATTATCAATCAAGAGAGCATAGAGAAGAAGAAGCAGAGAGTTGTGTAGAGTAAAAAAAAAACCCATGTACAGAAGTTCTGGATTAATACAAAGATCTTTAGTTCAGACTCATGGTGTTCAATTGCTTTTTGTGCTTGTACATGCTGATTGATATATGTTGGTTTACTCTCTGTTATGCATTTGATTTGATGCGTGAATGTATGATTCCATATTTAGTGTTTGAAATCTGAAGAGAGGGAGAGTAAGCAAATGAGTCTCAATTGTTTCTTTCTCTGAGCAAGAGTTTTCCTGCAAGGAGTGCAATGAAATTGTCCGCAAGGTGTGTGTTGACAGAAGTCAGAGTTCATCTCTACAAGATCAAGAGGGATAACATTGTTCTCATTCTCACAGAAGTGCAAGTTAAGCACAGAAGTCGTGCAAGGGGTGCGCAGGTCGAGTAGATTCTCAGAGGTTGCAACTTGAGGGAAGAATTGAAGGACTGCTGCTGCAAAAAGAGTGCACAGAGTCTAAGAATTCAAATACTTTGAGTGTATTTGAAGAAGTGTCGCAAGGAGTGCGCGCAAGAATTTTCCCCAAAGAACTTGAGGATTTTTCAAATTAAGCTCAGGAGGGATAGAGTCTTCGAAGTTGTCGAAGAGAATCTCAAGAGGGTTAGTGCCTTGAAGTGTTGTAATAAGGCACAGAGATGTTGTTTTGTAGGTGGATAAATTTCATGAAAGAACACTTTGTTCATTTCGCAGGAGTCGTCAAGGAGGCATTGGATGGTCGAAATTCTCTGTGGAGAATTTGCGAAGTCCCGAGAGCCGTCGGATCGTGCAGAGGAGTAGAGGAGTTACAGTTTAAAACCTTTGCATCAAGATTCACGAGGTTGCGAAAGGCGAAGTCGCGAAACCACAAAAGAATCTAAGCTGCCCGTTAGAAAGACGACACGTGTCGTGAGATCACCCATATCGGGGATTTGGACATCGGAGGTCAGAAAGAAAAATCCTTCAACTTCGCGAGTGGTGAAGTCGCAAGAGAATCGTAGCCGTCTATCGAAGGAGGACAAGTGGCAGAGATCAAGGGATCTCACGAACTCAGAGGTTCACAAAGTGAGAGCCCAAATATTTGGTGCTCCAAGTCGCGAGTGGCGAAATCGCAAGGAGCTAGGACAGCCGTAGGATCTGAGCCAACAGGGGCCATTGGATCACTCATGTAATCTCATTTTGGGGTTTCGTGGGTTGAAGAACCGAGAGATTAGCATCAGGATTTGCGAAGTCACGAAGTCCAAAACTCCAAAAAAAAAAAAAGGGAAGTTCCGTTGTGGGACCCGCATTGACGACGTGTCGAAATTTCAGCATTTCAGCATATCGGTGGATAGGAATTCAAGACTTCTGTCCCGAAAGTCCCAAAGTCACAAGTTGCGATAAGGAGTAGCGAGGAGTTCGGGATCTCGGCACTTCGGGTGTCGGGATACAAAGGAGGTAGCGCTTCAGGAAGTGAAGTCGCAAAGTGTCGAAGCTGGGTACGAGGGACATGTGGCAGAACCAAAAGATGGGTCCCGCGTGATTGGAAGGTGAACACACATCGCCTGGAAGAAGGAGTCAATAATCCATTGAATTCTCGCGTCTCGGGGATTCGCGAGATAAGAGCACGAGAGCTCAACGTTGAAACTTGTGAAGTCGCAAGTAGCAAGAAGGTGAGGAGAAAAGTCAACATCACTTCTCGGGGTTTCATGAAAGAAAGGTGCCAAGGTCAGATGCCACAACTTGCGAAGTGGTGAGTAGCGAGAGGATCTAGCCCTAATCTTAGCCGGTGGTTAGGTGTGAAGGGCGCTAACAGAGGGGAGCTATACCCATTTCATGATCTCAGGTATCGTGAGATTGGAAAAGAAGAGTCGGGAGCCTCGACTCAAGAACTCGCGAGTTGCGAGTTGCGACAAGCGCCTTTGCAATTGGGCCTTGGTCACAGCGCTGTGGTTGCACGGAGAAGTGGAGCTCGCGCCTAGGGTTGTTCACGCAGGGGAGCTTCCGAAAAGACCTGTGGATCAATAATTTGTGATTCCAACAGGGAATCTAAAGAGCCAATTCGGCTCGAGGGAGATAAAGAACGATCCTGTGAGCGGATCTCGGCCCAAAGCTGATAGGTCTACGTCAGTTAATGGGTGGTTTTCAACAGGGGTAAGGATGACCCTTCTCAAATGAGTGTTACAAAGAATCCCAATTTATTGGACTTCCATTACAAAAGTCCCCAAAGGAATTTTGACAAAAAATCATAAGAATTTGTTGACGCCTGAATCCATTGGGACCGAAATGACAATGTCACAAGGATATGAATTCTCTTGAATTTTTATAGAGGTGTTACTCCTCCTTGGATTATGATCTTCTTTAAAATTCCAAATCAAGAATAATATAGGACCATGTCAAATAACATGATCCAAATATTCAATGCTCAAGAAAATTCAATTGTTGAAAAGTAAATATATGTATATTTAAGGGGGTTCCTGAGAAGTGGACCAGGAACCTCAAACATCACACATTGCAAAAAATAAAAATGGAGATATCCTCACATCCATCATAGTTTAATAAAGATATGATCACATTCAAAATAAAAAGGAAATGATCCATCGCACAAGAAAAATTTGAAAGAGTATTACTTATAAAGATAGAAAACAGACTTTGATAGATTGATTTCAAATATCTTATACTCAAAGCTCAGAGTTATAAAATGCAGTCAAAATCAATCCCGAATTTGTTCTCTGGAATTTCTTAAAATGATAATGTTTGTTACAATGCTTGAAATTAAAATCGTTTGTCCATAAATGAACTCGGATTGGGGCTCCTTTGGACCATAAGTAAATATTTACAATAAATCTTTTGAAGGAGGGGTGCAATGGAATGTGAAAAACAAGATATGGAAAGAAGACAAGGAGAAGTTATTGGAATTCGATTATACTTTTCTTGTTAAAGAATAAGTATAACTAGATGAAAATATGATAAGGAAGGAAATATGTAATCAGTGTAGACTTACTATGATGAATTCTCTCTCTTCCTTTCACTTGCTTTTTGATGCACCTTTTATACCTTTGCTCGTTGTGTTTAGGTGGTCGGTTGTAACTACTTCAGTTGGTATTTCAAAAATCTTGGCAATAGACATGTTTAACTATTGTTGAATATATTTCCTTAACAAAACAATGATCAATTATTATTTCACTTTGATATTAAACAATTCGTCCTCAATTTCTCTATAGTCAATAGATAAATTTGCAACATATTTTAAATACCTTCCTTTTTATTAGCATATTCAACAAGCCAGCTATCACTTTCATCATATGAGAACTCAACCATGCTATCAAATTTTCCAGCCAATGCTTTCTTTAAACCTTAAATTTGTTATTCAAACTGTTGTCAGGTCATGAGCATTGAACTTGATATTATCTTAGGATCTGAGACTTCAATGGTGGTACCAACAATATCCAAGACAAAAATATTTGAATATGATTTCGTCTTTTTTAAGTGACAAATAATTTAATTGACTTAATAATCCATTTAATATATTAACTCTTTTGATCCAACACACCTTTAACTGCTTCATACAGCTCTGGGAGGGAAAATATGCATGTTTTCTTCTTTGGTCCTTCATCGTTGAGACCTTTGCTACGAACATTGCAACTCCATCTATGAAAAATACTTAATCATTCTTTAAATTTACACTCAAATATTCTTTAGTATTCTGGATTTTGAGGCTGAGAGAGGCAAATCGTTTTGTCAAGTCCCATAATTATAAAATTAATGGAATTCTTTTCTGTATATTTTCCTCAACAAAATTTCAAGTGACAACATTTCAACTTGAAATTCCTTTAACTCTTGAACTTGACTCTGGAATTTCTTGAAGACTTCTATCAGGCTAAATCACGACAACCAGGGTAGCCAAAATAGGTCGAGGCATGAGGGTTACTTCCAATTCCTTGACTCTTTATTTTAGCCAAGCATTTTCTTCTTTCATATTAGTTATCGAAAATCCCAATGCGTCCCCTGTGACCTTGTGAATTGAAGATAATTTTTATGGAAACATGTTTCAGGTGTCATTGGTAGACCATGATTTTCCCCTCTTCATCTTTGAGGTCCTTTCAAAAAACATTTTCTTTGAATCCTTGTCAAATGAGGCATTCTGTACAACAAAGGTTTCTTCATCATAAAATACTTCATCTTGGACAACAAGTATAGAAACCCATTGTACATTTTCCTAATCATGTTGCTCTTCATATGGGAAGCAAATATTCTCAATATCAACATCCATGTCCATGTCATCCAACAAAATATCATTTTCAGGTGTGTCTCATTCTCCTCCTCCTTGCTGAGAATTGGTTCTTTTCCTTTTAACTTTTATCTTATGGGGGTTTTCTAAATTTCCCTTAGGAAGGTTTCTCTCTTCATAATCTCCTGAATTATTACTTAGGGTTTTTATTTGTTGGGTCGCTCCAGGATGAATTTTTACCTTAGTAAAACACTTATATGGGAAATGGTGGTTGATTGAGCATTATTTTCACTAGAGGGTTTTCCTCTCTCCTTATGATGTTCTGTGTTGCTTACAATGGTCTTTGTATCACTAACATTTCTATCAATTTCTTGAATATGAGGGGCGTGACTATCACCCTATTCCTCTCCCAATATAAGTGTACTGATAAGTGTAGGGCTAAGTCCAACTGATATCATGTGGTTGTAAAAAAGGTGATCATGGTCAAACCCTTTGATCTCTTCTACAAATATCATGTTGAACTGGTTAAAATAGGAATCATATTCATCAATCTTGGAAATTTCTCGGAGGACACCTCATAACTCTCATTTATTTTTATTTTCCTTCCACCTTGTTGTCCTTGCTTCGTGTTCCTCTCGTATCCATTTCCTCATGGGAGATCCATCGTTCCATTTTTTCCTCATCCTCGAAATTAGTCGCCTTCATTAACTTCCTTAATTGTGGTTGTTGGATGCTCATGAAAGAGGCTTGCCTTCCTGTGCTAGCTGGTGATTGCGTGTCATTGACCCATTCTAATTGGCTCTGATTCTTGTCTTTTTGGGCGAGTTGGCGAAAGGATTTAGGCTTGTTCATCTTGTTCCTTCCCTCTAGCATCTTGGGAGTATGCCCCTGTGTTAAATGCAATCGTGGGTTTCCCATGGTGCGGTCTTGTTGAATGGTGTTCTTGTGGGTATCTAGAAACCGGTCGCCATCTGATCACTAGAGATCCTAATGGATGTCTTTTTGGATACATGCGGGAGGGGAGGTATAATTTGCGAGGTCATTTATTTTCCCCCTCTAGTCTATGAGAACCACCCTCCTTCTACATTCTTCCTACTATCTCCTTCCGAGAGGGGTTCACCTCTCTAGCTAGAAGGAGCCCCATAGCACCTTCCCCACCTTTTCCTATTTTGGTTTCATGGGGTGAAGTCAGTCTTGTTTTCCAAGTCTAGGAATCGCTTATGTGTTAGTTGTTGATGTGGATACAAGTCATGTCACGTCCGTCATCCTAGCACTCAACCGCTTGTAAAGTCAAGTCATGCCTTGACAAAGTTGGGATTTTTCCCAGATTATCCTTCTCTCACTCCCTCCTTGCCTCGAGGGCAATTTTGATGTTGTTTCTCCTTTTGGATTCTTATGGGGCTTGTCGGTCTCTTATCTGGTTCCCTTGCTCATGATCCTCACTGGAAAGGTCATGTATTACGATTATGATGCAGGCTTGGGAGAAAACCTCATCCTCTAAGGGGTTCCAGGGCTTGTCCCATGAATCCTCTTTAGTCCTTGGGATTTCATTTTCTAACCAGTGCAACAACCCTAGTAGAATATATGTTTAGATAATTATTAAGTAAAATTTATTAGGTAATTATTTTTCCTTAATAATTCTCTAAACACGGTGCCACTGTATATTCCATTGTAGGGTGTGGACCCTAGTTATGATTAGGAGGGGTGGAGGCATTTCCCACTGTGTATCCTCCGAAACTTGAAGTCATGGGAGGACGATGTTAGTTCACGCTCCCCAAGACATGTGATGATGACTGTCAGATGCCTGCTAGGGAAGTTTGGTCGAGATAGCGACACTTCCTCTTACGGGTTCTATTTGGAGTTAGGTCAATATAGTTGATGCTCCAAGATAGTCTAGTAGAGGAAGGATAGGAATGGAGATGGAAGTAGGTTAGGGAGGAAGGATGAGTAGTAATAGTTGAGAAGGTATGGAGATCCGTCTGATGGTGGAATTTAATGTTTTCCCTTCAAAAAAAAAAGAAGAGAAATGTGTATATATGAATATTCATTATTACGTAACTAAACCACAATTGTTTAAAATAAAATTGTTGAACCGGATAATAGTAATTAAAGGATTTCTCAAACAATTGATTGGTTTGTTGTCTTTTATAAAAGACTAGTCTTGCCGACTGTTGGATGCATACATAAATTACTAAAGGATGATAGTTTTGATTATTAGTACATGCACGAGACTTATATGTACTAGCTACACATGCATTTCTTGTACATATACACTAGTATGTATGA
>JZKD02S1302743.1:63922-76421 GCA_000966675.3 Picea glauca
CTAGCTACACATGCATTTCTTGTACATATACACTAGTATGTATGAGTTTTCTTGACTTACTTACTGATAATGTTGGTTAATTGTTATGAATGTGTGAACCATATTTCTTTTCCTTGTAAGATACCTTAACTTCAGGACGAAGTTTCCTGAAGGGTGGGTGTATGTAACAACCCTAGTAGAATATATGTTTAGAGAATTATTAAGTAAAATTTATTAGGTAATTAATTTTTCTAACATATTATTAATTAAACAAAGATTGGTATAATGATACTAATTAAATATTTATTAATTAATTAATGGTTACAATTTGATTAATTAATTGATTAATTAATTACATGTTACATTCATTGACATGGGTATTAAATTAATAGGGTTAATAAATTATAAGTTTAATTTGTTAAAGACTTATGTACACGGAAAGGGATAAGACATTGAACATAAAGGGATAAGATATTAATTATAAAGGGATAAGATATTAATTATGAAAGGATAAAAAAATAAATAAAAGGATAAGGGGCATTAACTATGGGTAGGTAAGGAAGTAAATGAGGTGAAAGGGCGGTGAAGGAGGGATATGAGCGGAGGAGGTTACGAAGGACGGGGATCATTCTACGGGGAATTTGATTTTTGGAGGGTTCTCTTGGATTTGCACGGAGAGAGGAGAGTTTGAGTTCTGTAGTCGGATTGGATCAGAACAGGGGGCACCGGTTTGCTGGAGGTTTTGGGCATAGGGGCCAGGATATCCATATGATATCATGGAGCTAGGAAGTTGTCCTAGTTTGCAAGGTGGAACAAGGTTTGGGCAGTGTTTACACAGTTCAACAACGGTCAACAAGGAAAGTGGAAAGCGGAGGGTTAGCATCAGACCAAGGTAATTTAAATTAAGTATTTGTTTTATTTCTGTTATGGAATCATTATTCGTTATGATAAATTTATATGCGTATGTGCTGAGTTTATAAGAAATTATTGAGTTACTGAAATCAAGTAGATATTAGTGTTACAGTTTATGGAATTAATGGATGTTAAATTTATATGGTCACTACAACCAGTCTTCCAAATTGTTGGTCGAGTGCTTCATATGTCTGGGTATGATCATTGACATGGAGGCCAACATTTGTTGAATGGATTTTAGACACCAAGTTTTTTTTATTTTCATTATAATATGAGAGTCACCTTTTATGATTATCTTATCATAGACCTGGACCGCGACTACATGGAGACCTTCTTCTAGTGCCTGAAGTTTTGTGGTGTTGTTGGTGTTTATCCCCATATGACCCCCATACATTCTCAATATGTTGCATTTGATGTTTATGAAGACTCTTCCATACCCTGCCTTACCCGTATTTTCTTTTCAAGCCCCATTGAAGTTCATCTTGAAAAACCTTTCTGGGGGAGGATTCAATTGAGATGTCGAAGCTGGAGGGGTCATTATTGGGTGTTTCCTAAGGGAAGAAAGGCTATCTCTGAGGTTTATGCTTTAGATTACAAATCTCTTGAATGGGTTGACTTGTTAGTCTTTGTCCTCCCATGGTTGGGTCAAAATCGTTTCCCGGACTGAGATGAGAACCTTGTTCTAGAGTTCTTATAGAGGTAGGGCTTGAAGCTTGAAAGCCATACGGTTGTGCTCTTTCTAGGTAAGAAATATAGGTAAAATGTTCCATTCTCTATTGACTATAGGGTTTTGATTTATTTTTGTTGGCCATTGTTCTATGGTGTCTCTTATGGAGTTCCTAATGCGACCGGAGCACCTAGAGAGAAGCGCCAGGAGGGTCCATATATTTTCCATGTAAAAGTGAGTATTTAAGAGGTTCTTTGATGTTTCCTCTTTCTCCTGGAAAAGAGAGAAACAAGATCAGGGGCTCGAGAAACCTCGTTTGCATAAATTCTCCCAAGTGAGAGCTCTGTTTACGGAAATCATCCAAAGGAAGGTCAAAACTTTCGACCAGAGGTTTTGTTTCCAAAACTTGATCCAGATCTGGGCTTGAGGAAACTCGTTGTTCTATGAAACTATCTCATATGATTCTTTAGTTGAGTAGGTTCCTGAAGTGTTGTTGCCCCATCATAGCCAATCCTATTTTTTGGAGCTACAAATCATCCTTTTATTGATTTCCTATAGGAAACCCTCTATGATGTTTTCGTCTATTTCTCCAATCCATCCGTGGTGAGGGAGCCATTTCCTCTAGTGATTGGGGTTTGTTTCTTCCGTCTAGTATTGAGCAACCCTGGACTTATTCTAGGATGTCATTCCTGTTGATTTTTCAAGAGAGATGTTATTGTATATATATATTATTATTTAATATGCAATATCCTAAAACATCTCTCTTGAAAAATCAACTTCTCATTGTTCTGTGGATATGACTTTAATATATTATTATATAAAAATATCCACAGAACAATGAGATATATCCTCATGGAAACCCTTAAGGGGGAGAAAACCATGCAAACTTTCCTTAGTATAGATTCCTCCAACATGCACAATGTCATGCAATGCTCTTTCACAAAATCAAGACCCAAAAACGAACCAAGAATAGCCTCCTAAATAAGTGTGTACTACTCTCTTGTACTTATATTCAAATGAGTGGTCAAAATGACTAGATATAACCTCTATTTATACTCTAAAATATGTAAAAGACACGACGTATCAATAAACCCTTTCACAATTACACTTAGGAATAACCAATACAACTACACTTAGGAATAACTTCCGAAATTACATAAAATCTCAACACTCCCTCTTAATGAGGAAGGTATTCTATCTGACACAGACTCTAACACTGTCACCATCCACAAGATATCATGACCATTGAATGTTGGACACACAAATATATACATCATAGGAAATCAATAGTGACTTCACAGCATGCATCCAAGGCCACTGGGTAGCTCTCCAATAGATACAACATGTCATCATGAAACTATCCATTTTCCTGCAGAAAACTCGAATATCTTTATGCTTGACATCCAACACACTATGATAACATTTGTACCTTGTCTCTTTAGCATGCATACAGGGCCAGTGGGTAGCTCTCCAATAGATACAACATGTCATCATGACATCCACTACTCTGTGATAACATATGAAGCCATTAATCCCTCTGAAGAGGGACTACACCGAGATTGTCCCTGAAGTACTCGAACTTAGTCCTTGACAATGAATTTGTCAACACATTTGCAACCTGTTCATCAGTAGCCACATATTGGAGCCTCACTGCTCCCTTCTATAATATATCCCTAATCTAGTGATACCTAATTTTGATATGCTTTGACTTATCATGAAACACAGGGTTCTATGACAACTTTATACAACTCTGGTTGTTGTATAATATACAGGTTGCATCCATTGCAATATCGAATAATCTAGTAAAAAAATTTTGAATCCATACTGCTTCGTGACTTGTTACACATGCTACCACATACTATGTCTCAGTCGTATTGAGTGCTACACATGACTGCTTCTTATTGATCCATGAAATCATACTGGATCCCAAAGTGAAGCAACATCCTTATGTTCTTTTCCAGTTTGCAACAATACCGGCCCAATTTGAATCTGAATATCCAAGTAGACTGATATCACTTTCTACAACATACTCGAGCCCATAATCCATTGTACCTTTAAGGTACCTCATCACATGTTTTACTACAATCGGTTGAACACGTGTAGGGCGAACCATGTATTGAATCAAGGTGTTCACAACAAAACATATATTTGGTCGTGTATTCGTGAAATACATCAACAAACCCACCATTTGTCTATATAATGTAATTTCCATAGTCTATGAAGTCATATCCTAAAACAACTTCAGATTTGATACCATAGGTGTAGCCATTGCATTGCAATCCAATATCTTGAACCTCTTCAGGATTTCCACTGCATACTTCCCTTGACCTAGGAAGATTTAACTAAGATTTTTCCATACCTCCAGTCCCAAGTAACAGTGCATCAGACCAAGATACTTCATATCGAATTCAGAGGCCAACTCCCTCTATCACTGAAAACCCTGATAGTCTAGTCTACCTCACTGGCTACTCCCTTTGTGACTCTGTGACAATATATCCATTTTCCAAAACACACAACATCATGGTAACCACCACATCAACACATTGGCACAAGCTTCATGTGATCTCAACTATAGATGGTTTGTCACTGCTTCTTATGTCCATCTCGATCACTCCTTGCCAAATAATCATGTTGATATTTATCTGCTTCTCTACCAGGTTCTCTACCCGAGCCCTGAAATCTTAGAATCTATTGAAGACGTCATCCTTTGTATTCATGAAGAATATCCATGAGTGTCACATAGTATAAGAATCTAGGTAAAATTTCATGTGCCTAAAATCACCACAATCTACTAACCAGGTATCCATGGTAACTTTCCTAGAGAAAGAACAAGAACATCTCCATGGAACAAGCATTTCCATGGTAACTTGCCCAAAAACAAATAAGAGCAAAACAAGAATATTTCCCATTCTAAAGTTTGTTGCAATGATCCTTGCAAACACATTTCCTATTCATGATATGGATAATGATCAAGGTGGCGACCTTGTGATAGTATTTCTCAATAACCCTGTAGATGATGAAGCCTAAATTCATACAAGGTCGGGTCCACATTCATAATTCTTTATCACTGTCCAGAGATATGAAAACCAAAGTATAAATGATGTTGTTTTTCTATAATAAATTCTCTATTCCAGAACTCATACAAGTTTTTATGCTCCTCTCTTCCTCTTCCAAAGATTTTTGGGATCACCCAAGTGAGGAACATAAGAAGAATGCCTTCATCTCTCCTTAACTCACCATTTTCATCTACAATTCCTATTTACAATAGATTTTTAGTACTCCCCATCACTACTCTTGCTTTTACTATCCTTACACTTTTGTCACCGTAGGTGTAACGCTAAGAAGATCATTGGATCCTAAATCACAAAGGAAGGAAGAATGAAACCCTACAAGAATACCCTCAACCTTCACGATCGTGCTAGCTTTGTTTTGGAATTTTTAGACTCTGATAAATTTATGTGGGTGTATCATCCATCCATTTTTCCCTTGAATCTTTAAAGTGGTTGCATGTGTACTTTGGGAATCAATGTTACTCTAGAAATGGGAATATCTTTGGACAGATTGTCTACACTTCCATACAATATCCTTTGTATCATCCATTCCAAACTCCCCTTTAGAGAGGTAGTCCAATGTTTCATCCCCTCTAAATGATGGAGATTCCTTTATAGATAAATGCCCAATCTGTACCTCTCTCCCTATTTTGTGACACCAAAATATCTCCAGCCTCCCACACCCGATCTCCTCTCCATGGAAACCTTGGATAATATAATATCCAACATATTGCAGTCACATTCGTTAAATCTTACAGTCGTTCATCTCACTCAATGACACCGCAGGGTCAAGTCCCACTGTCACAAATTCAATGTCATGGAAGTTTACCACCCAAAGCATATCGAATTGGTTAGAGTTCCTTTCTAGGAAGAATGTTGAAGTGCTCATTATAAAATATTACCTACCAAGGGAAAGCCCGACCCTGGACGCCCTTTTCTCTTGCACTCATCTCACTACACTCCAACTTGTCACCCGTATTCCAACACAATTCGTCGGATTTAAACATCTCTTGTATTTCACCTTCATGTGCATGGAACTGATATATGACTCTTTATCCATCTTTATTTCATAGTGCCCTCTTCTTCTTAAACTTCGCTTACAATATTGTGTTGGCTTGCGAGAACCTGTTATTTCTATTGATTTTCACTACAACTACACAAACTGTAATAAGGAAACCTTGCAAGTGTTTCCGAACGAACACTACCAACAACAATAAGGAGAAAGACATAATTTTCTCATTCTATATCCATCGTTGGTGGATTTCCCGTGATCTCTGTAGAGGTGTATGGCTTCTTTCAAATCACTGTCCAGTGACTTCGACATGCCTTCTCAATTATCTCTACCCTTAATGGTTGTCACTCACGGTCATCATGTCAATGTGATGGACATACACACTACTGAAAACACAATATTAATTCACTCACTCAAACTATATACTCTCTTACTCTCATAGGTCCCATTTATTTTCCATTTTCCGGGGCCCTCCTGTGAGGGAGTCAGGCCCAATCCTGCTCTGATGCCATGTTGATTTTTCAAGAGAGATGATATTGTATATATATATATATATATTATTTGATATGCAAAAGGATCACAACTGAAAGATAGATATCCACAGAACAACAAGATATATCCTCAGGGAAACCCTCAGGGGGAGAAAAACCTGCAAACTTTCCTCAGTATAGATTCCTCCAACATGTACAATGTCATACAATTATCTTTGATGAAATCAATACCAAAGAGACCTAGACAGGAACCAAGAATATCCTCCTAAATAAGTGCATACTACTATCTTGTACTTGTATTAAAATGAGTGATCAAAATGACTCGATATAACCTCTATTTATACTCTAAAATACCTAAAAGACATGACTTATATAAATCTAACCCTTTCACAATTACACTTAGGAATAACCAATAGAATTACACTTAGGAATAGCCAATACAATTACACTTAGGAATAACTTCTAAAATTACATAAAATCTAAACAATTCCAGCTTGTAGTCTGAGAAGAGATGGTTGGTCTGCCAGTCTGGGGAGTTGTTTCCAAGCATCCTCCCAAAAGAGAGCATCCTTTCCATTTCATATTTCCCAGAATAAATTTTCTTGAACTAAATGGTGGTTATGCTAAGCTAGGTTCCAGAGGCATGAACCAGAAGGGGCATTATTCATTCTGTCGATCTGCCTGGTTTCTTGGTTTTCGATGTATTTAGTTTTCTAGAGATTGACCCATTGAGTTTGGGAATTAGTTAACCAAAACCACCATATCTTATCCCTAGGGTTTGGATGAGAGTTTATGGATCCCTCAATCCCAAAACCCCCTTCAATTTTGGAAGAAAAATTGTTTCCCATGCCACTAATGCCCTTTTTTGTTTTTGTTTTTTGAGCTTCCCCATAAGAATTATCTCTGCAGATTTCTTATCTCTCTTAGAATATATTTTGGAGCTACTATGACTGAGAGATGGTAGATGGGAATTTCTTGTAGGAATGACTTGATGAGGACGATTCTCCTTGCTATATTGTGTGATTAGACGGAGCAATTTCCCAGTTTTTTTGTCGTATTTTCCAGGAGGTCCTCCTAAACTTTTTTCTTTAGGGAGTTATTTGTTAGGGGAACTCCCAGGTATTTTAACAAAATATTGATGAGTTGGAACCCTAAGAGACCTATTAGATGACCCTGGATCATCTGAGGGGTGTTGAAGAAGAAGATGTTGGACTTCTCTTCATTGACACACATCCTTGAGGCTTCTGATAAGTCGTCAAGGACTTGTTTAATTGTGAGGGTTTCCTTCAGAGTTGGAGTATCCATTAACATTGTGTCATCCACAAATTTTTGATGCGTGGTTGGAGATTATTATCCATGGAGAGATATCCCCTTCCATTTTTCTAGTGCCACTTCTACCTTGATATCCCTTCCCAATCCTTCTTCCATCAGGATAAAGAGGAAGGGAGAGACAGGGTCTCCCTGGCAGATACCCCTAGTTGGGGAGAAGGTCGGGGAGGGGGAACCATTAAGCAAGATAGAAAATAAGGTCATGGAGATTAGATATTTAACCCATTGTAACCAATTCTCACTAAAGTTGAAAGTGACCAAGATGTTGAAGATATAGTTCCAGTTCAAGCTATCACATGATTTTCAAAGGTCTAATTTGATAAGAATTATGGGTTTCTTGGAGGAATGAAGGGAGTGGATTAGGTCATGCATTAGGATTATACTATCTAGGATTTGTCTTCCTTCCACAAAACATGTCTTCTCTGAGGCAATAAGGGAGGGGAGGAGGGTTTTTAGTCTGTTCGCAATGATTTTGGATATGAGCTTGTAGATAACATTGCATAGGGATATAGGACAAAATTTGTTGGTGTTTTCTACTTTATCTCCTTTAGGAATGAGAGTGAGGAAGGTAGCATCGAAAGCTACGAGGAATTTTTTGTATCGTCTGGAGTCTTCCACTTCTTCCTAGATTTCATTCTTTATTTCCAACCAGACGGCTTGGTAAAACTCCACTGTGAATCTATCAGGTCTAGGATATTTCCCTTTAGGCATCGCCCATATCACTTGCTCCACTTCTCCCATGGTGACTAGCCTCATCAGGGCTTCATTTTGATTTTCTTTTATCATTTTTGTAAATTATATGTTGGGTAATCTTTTTTATTGCTTCCTTTCGATTCAACTAAGGTTCTTGCATTAGAGTTATGTAGTATTGAATAAATTCTGATTGGATATCCTAGTGGTTGCTTAATTTGTTACCTTGTTGGTCTTTTAGTGAGACAATTATGTTCTGATGTCTTCACTGGATCATCGAATTGTGGAAAAAAATTGATTTTCTCTCACCTTCTTGTAGCCATAGGACTCATGATTTTTATCTCTAGAGTATTTCCTCATGCTTATCTCTAGTTTCTATTCGGGCCATGAGTGAGACTTCTTCCTATACAAGCTCCTAGGAGCTCCCTTAAGTGATCATCTGATGTTAGTTTTGTTTCATTCTTTCTTGTAGTTGTTTTTTGGCTTGAAATATGTTTCCAAATTCTGATTTATTCCATATCTTGATTTGTTGTTTCAAGTTCTTTAGTTGTTCCTAGAATCTAAACATTGGGGAGCCTGAGTTGACTGGTGCTGCCTTCCACTAGGAGGGAAAGTTAGATTGGAAGGAGGGATTCATCAACCAGAAGGATTCAAAGAGGAAGGGATGGTTCTTGGGGATTACCAAGATGTGGATGAGGAGGTTGGTGGGCCAATGCTCCGACCCATGATAGGGGAGAATGGTGGCTTCTATGGAAAAGTTTATTTGAAGAAGATATTTAGAGAAGATAAAGTGGTCTAGACGGGAGGTTATTTGGTGTTGGCCAACTCGGTGGTTGCTCCAAGTAAAGGTTCCATTACAGTTTTCTCAGTCTAACAATCCAAAGTCTCTAATGGTTTCTTTAAATCTTTCAGAGTCCTGATCCAGATAGTTTAAGCCTTCTCTTTTCTCTGGGAGAGAAGTTATAATGTTAAATTCTGTCCCTATGATCCAATGCTGGCTTTCTAAGAGAGGAGATAAAAGGGAGAAATACTGCAGAAAAGTTAATTTTTTTTTCATAATTTGAGGTCCGTAGACATTGGTGAAACTGTTATTGGTGCGAGGGCCTTTGGGGTTGGGATGGGTAGGTATTTAATTTTTGGCTTTGCGCTTTGCTTGGAATTTTTTGAAACCCGCCTTATCCTTTTCCAATTGGAGTTTGGGGGGCTCTGTTTTATTATTCAGGGGACATTCTTGCAAAAGGGCCCGTGAGTGATCCAGGTGGATATTAGTGGCCACCTACCTTTTACGACTAGCTCAAAACATTTTTCTGGCAATTTTAGAAATTTACTATTTTTAGCAGGTTTTAACTTCCAGGGCCATTTTGAGGGCCTAAATGAAGGTTTTTCGAGATCAAGATTCTGAATAATAGACAAAGGCATGATTGAGCCCCCAAAATGAATCTCCTCGATGATACCTTACCAATGAGTTATCATACGCCTAAAATGAAGATCGTATGCAAAAGTTACGACCCCTAGAAGTTGATGTACTAACTTACCCAAACGGGGCCCACAATACTTTTGGCGCTTCATCTCCTAGGGTTAGGTTTTTGGATGCCTAGGGTTTTTGACATTCCTGTTTATTGTAAAAATGCCTTCAAAGCCTCATTGTAATCATCTTCTGGCAAATGCAAGTAGCCGTCAATCTCTTCTCAGAGATAAGATGCCACCATTCTAACAAGTCTTTCACTCTGTATTTTTACAGTCTCTGTACATTTATTTCATTAATAGAAATAATGTATTACTGTATATCTGTGTTTATGGTTGCATCTCTGATATATTTCTGTTATATTATTGGATATACGTGATATCTTTGTGCATTTCTTTATTATATCTCCGCTCTCATTTCGTGCCGAAAATAATACGGATCAGTGGTATTAGAGCAGGCTACTCTTGATCATTTTTTCAGTGCATGTCCCCGACGAGGTCTGAGTATAGCAAGTTGGGTCTCAAGCTTGTCTCTCTTGAAGACAATCGTTCTCGCACACCCAAGAAACCCTTAATGGAGGAAGAAAAAATAAACGACGGAGCAGACGATTCTATCAATATGTTGCTTGAGAAAGCTCTCACGTGACAGAGGGACGATTTTTCCCACATACTTAAACGTCTTCCGGTAGCATCAGGCACATCTTCATCAAGTGACCACTTTGGAGACACCTTGCCTTTCAAGGTACAAGTTAATTTTGATATTCCTGTATTTGAAGAACAGATAGATGAAGAAGCCCTAGAAAAATGGTTAACTCTGCTAGAAGGTTATTTCTCTGTTCACAATTTTTCCGACAAAGAAAATATCACCTTCACACTCCTTAAAGCTCTCCCTCATGTCAAACATTGGTGGGAAAATTACTGGGAGAAAAGTTCCCCAGAGGAATCTGGACTATATGGGGCCGATCCCACTTGGGACTTTTTTGTGGATGTGGTAAAGGAACAATATTACCCTGTTGGAAAATATGAGGACCAGTACATGAGATGGACCACACTGCAGCAAGAGAAGGGCCAAGAAGTTCAAAAGTTCACCAATACCTTCCATACCTTGCACACCAAGTTGAGTATCAAAGACTTCGAGCAACATTTGGTTCTGAAATATCATGGGGCTCTACATAGATACATTTAGACTGAAATGGATTTTCTAGACATCTTATCACTCGGTGCTGCTTATCGATATGTTGTTAAAATTGAGCAGAAATTTAAGGACAAAAAAAAATGGAAATTTGGGTATGCAAATATGCAACAAACAAAGTATGAAAAAGATGGCCCTAACAAACAGTCTCTCGAAAACCAATCCAAGACATAGGAAAAGAAGGGTCATGGGAAGACAAAGAAGGACACCAGAAAATGGTATGATTTCCACAAAAGCCCCTGACACAACACCGATGAATGTCTCTCAAAACAGTCATTGGTGGCCGAGATCAAAGATAAAGAGCCAAACCCTGATTCAGAATCTGATTCTGAAAATACTAGTAAAGGACAGATCATTGACGCAGACCCCACTGCTATTGTCGTGACCACAACAATTCAACCAAAAGAACCAATAGATCTTGAAGAGGGGGAGCACCTTTTTCATTCACAGATGTGGGTGAAGGGGACCCCGCTGCATTTTATTGTTGATAGAGGAAGCCATAAAAACCTCATCTTAGCAGAGTTCATCAAATAATTGGGATTGTCGACAACACTACACCCACAACCATACAACATATGGTGCCTTCGGTAAGGATGAGATCTCCGTGTCAGCCAACTATGTCGATTGTCATACGGAATCCAACACTTCAAGGATGAGGTATCATGTGATGTTTCCCCACTGGATGTCTGTGATGTTCTCTTGGGCCAACCATATATGTGTAGACGCCATGTTGTTTATGAGTCTCGACCCCGTAGTGTCATTGTTACTTTGGAGAGTCATCTCTACAGAATACCAGAGGTAGTTCCAACTATTGTTCCACCTAAAAAGTGTCGCAAGGTAGTATCTCATACTGCAAAATTCAGCTTCTTCATAATATGTTCAAAAGGGGAACATAAGGACACTACAACCACTACAACCTTGCCCCCTACACCTTCTATCCAACAGAAGCAGGTTGACAAGGTTGCAACAAAGCATAAAGATTCCTTCTGCACACATTCCTCTCATGTAGCTCGACTTGTTGAACAGCCTCAGTTTCAACAGGTTCATGACAGACTTCCACAAACTAAGCAGTGCGACGTCTCCAGCAATACAAGTAGCTCACCAAGATTCAGATCTAGCAAACGCTTTTCCCTCTCCCTCGGGAACTCAACACAATGGATACCATTTCTTCCTAAGGAGGGAGGATTGATCCAAGTGTATATCGGTGGCCACGCACCTTTTCTGACTGGCTCAAAACAATTTTCTGGCAATTTTGGCAATTTACTATTTTTAGCAGGTTTTAACTTTCGGGGCCATTTTGAAGGCCTAAATGAAGGTTTTTTGAGATCGAGGTTATCAATGATAGGCAAAGACATGATTGAGCCCCCAAAATGAATTTCCTCAACAATACCTTTCCAACAAACTATCATACACCTAAAACGGAGATTGTATGCAAAAGTTATGACCCCAGGAAGTTGATGTACTAACTTACCCAAACGGGACCCTGTTGGGCCCCAACAACTCCCCTTAATTTTTTTACAAAATTTAAAGGGCCCCCCATTAGAATCTTGATAATTATAATGAACTATAGAATCAACCTTTTCAAATAGTTCCATGCCTTGGCTTTCTTTGAGACAAACTTAAGACATTCACTATAGTATGATATATTCATTACAAGAGTATATGTCAAAAGTTAGAAACGAGCATAAAAATCTCAATTTAAACAAAACGTTA
>JZKD02S1302743.1:87956-112720 GCA_000966675.3 Picea glauca
AAGCTGCCACCATTCTAGCGAGTCTTTCACTCTGTATTTTTACAGTCTCTGTACATTTATTTCATTAATAGAAATCGTGTATTACTGTATCTTTGTGTTTATGGTTGCATATCTGGTATATTTCTATTATATTATTGGATATACGTGATATTTATGTGCATTTCTTTATTATATCTCTACAATCATTTCGTGCCGAAAATAATCTGGATCAGTGGTATCAGAGCAGTCTGCTCTTGATCATTTTTTCAGTGCATGTCCCCAACGAGGTCCGAGTATAGAAAGTTGGGTCTCGAGCTTGTCTCTCTTGAATACAATCACTCTTGTACACCCAAGAAACCCTCAATGGCGGAAGAAAATAAAAACGATGGAGCAAACGATCCTATCAATATCTTTCTTGAGGAAGCTCTCACGCGACGGAGGGATGAAATGATGGATAATTTTGCCCACATCATTAAATGCCTGCCGATAGCATTAGGCACATATTCATCAAGCGGCCACTTTGGAGGCACCTTGCCTTTCAAGGTACAAGTTAATTTTGATATTATTGTATTTGAAGGACAGATAGATGCAGAAGCCCTAGAAAAATGGTTAACTTTGCTAGAAGGTTATTTCTCTGTTCACAATTTTTTCGACAAAGAAAAGATCACCTTAGCACTCCTTAAAAATCTCCCTCATGTCAAACATTGGTGGGAAACTTACTGGGAGCAAAGTTCCATAGAGGAGTCTCGAATATATGGGGCCGATCCCACTTGGGATTTTTTTGTGGATGCGGTAAAGGAACAATATTACCTTGTTGGCGACTATGAGGACCAATACATGAGATGGACCACATTGCGGAAAGAGAAGGGCCAAGTAGTTCTAGAGTTCACCAATGTGTTCCATACCTTACGCACCAAGCTGGGTATCAAAGAATCTGAGTGACATTTGGTTCTGAAATACCGTGGGGCTCTACACAGATACATCCAGACTGAAATGAATTTTCTGGACATCTCATCACTTAATGCTGCTTATCGATATGCTCTTAAAATTGAGAAGAAATTTAACCACTAGAAAAAATGGGAATTTAGGTATGCAAATCCGCAACAACTAAAGTATGACAAAGACGACCCTAACAAAGAGTCTCCCGAAAACCAGTCCAAGACATAGGAAAAGAAGGGTCACATGAATACAAAGAAGGACACTGGAAAATGATGTGATTTGCACAAAAACCCCTGGCACAACACCAATGAATGACGCTCAAAACAATCATTGGTGGATGAGATCAAAGACAAGAATCCAAACCTTGATTCAAAATCTGATTCTGAAAATACTGGTAAAGGATAGATCATTGACGCAGACCCCACTGCTATTGTCGTGACCGCAACAATTCAACCAGAAGAACCAACAACTCTTGAAGAGGGGGAGCACCTTTTTCATTCACAGATGTGGGTGAAGGGGACCCTGCTATGATTTATTGTTGATAGCGGAAGCCAGAAAAACTTCATCTCAGTAGAGGTTGTCAAACAGTTGGGATTGTCGACAATACCACACCCGCAACCATACAACATCGGGTGGCTTCGGCAAGGACGAGATCTTCATGTTAGCCAACAATGTCGATTGTCATAGGTCATCCAACCCTTCAAGGATGAGGTATTATGTTATGTTGCCCCACTGGATGTCTGTAATGTTCCCTTGGGCCAAACATATATGTGGAGATGCCATGTTGTTTATCAGTCTCGACCCCATAGTGTCATTGATACTTTGGGGGTTCATCTCTACAGAATACCAGAGGTAGTTCCAACTATTGTTCCACCTAAAAAGTGTTGCAAGGTAGTATCTCATACTGCAAAATTCAACTTCTTCACAATTTATTCAAAAGGGGAATATAAGGACACTGCAACCACTACAACCTCGCCCCTTTCACCTTCTATCCAATAGAAGTAGGTCGACAAGGTTGCAGCAAAGCGCAAAGATTCCTTATTCACACATTCCTCTCATGTAGCTCATCTTGTTGAACAGCCTCAGCTTCAACAGGTTCATCACAGACTTCCACAAACTAAGCAGTCCGACATCTCCAACAATACAAGCAGCTCACCAAGATTCAGATCCAGCAAACGCCTTTCCCTCTCCCCTAGGAACTCAACGAAATGGAGACCATTGCTTCCTAAGGAGGGAGGATTGATTTAGGTCGATATCAGTGGCCACCCACCTTTTTCGACTAGCTTAAAACAATTTCCTAGCAGTTTTGGCAATTTACTATTTTTAGCAGGTTTTAACTTTCGGGGCCATTTTGAGGGCCTAAATGATGGTTTTTTGAGATCGAGGTTCTCATTGATATCCAAAGGAATTATTGAACCCCAAAAATGAATATTCTCGACGATACATTTCCAACGAGCTATCATATGCCTAAAACAGAGATCGTATGAAAACGTTACGACCACGAGAAGTTAATGTACTAAATTACCCAAACGGGGCCCACATGACTTTTGGCGCTTCATTTCCTACGGTTAATTTTTTGGATGTATAGGGTCTTTGACATTCCTGTTTATTGTAAAATGGCCTTCATAGCCTCATTTTAATCATCTTCTTTTGAATGCGAGTAGCCGTCACAACTCTTTTCAGAGATACGTTGTCACCATTCTAGCGAGTCCTTCACTCTGTATTTTTGCAGTCTTTGTACATTACTTTCATTAATAGAAATTGTGTATTATTGTATCTCTGTGTTTATGCCTACATATTTGATATATTTATATAATATTATTGGACATACACGATATCTCTATGCATTTCTTTATTATATCTCCACTCTCATTTCGTGCCGAAAATAATCCGGATTAGTGGTATCAGAGCAGGCTTCTCCTGATCGTTTTTTTAGTGCATGTACCCGAGGAGGTCCGAGTATAGAAAGTTGGGTCTCGATATTATCTCTCTTGAAGACAATCACTCCCACACACCCAAGAAACCCTCAATGGCAGAAGAAAAGAAAAACGACGGAGCATCAGGTGCATCTTCATAAAGTGGCCACTTTGGAGGAAACTCGTCTTTCAAGGTACAAGTTAATTTTGATATTACTGTATTTGAAGGACAGATAGATGCAGAAGCCCTAGAAAAATGGTTAACTCTGCTAGGAGGTTATTTCTCTGTTCACAATTTTTCTGACAAAGAAAAGATCACCTTCGCACTCCTTAAAGCTCTCCCTCATGTCAAACATTGGTGGGAAACTTACTAGGAACAAAGTTCCACAGAGGAGTCTGGAATATATGGGGTCGATCCCATTTGGGATTTTTTTATGGATGCGGTAAAGGAACAGTATTACCCTGTTGGCAACTATGAGGACCAGTACATGAGATGGACCACACTGCGGCAAGAGAAGGGCCAAGCAATTTCAGAGTTTAGCAATACCTTCCATACCTTGTGCACCAAGATGGGTATCAAAGACTCCGAGTGACATTTGGTTCTGAAATAATGTGGGGCTCTACACAGATACATCTAGACTGAAATGGATTTTCTAGACATCTTATCACTCGGTGCTACTTATCGATATGTTGTTAAAATTAAGTAGAAATTTAAGCATCAGAACAAACAAGAATTCAGGTATGCAAATCTGCAACAACCAAAGTATGACAAAAACGGCCCTAACAAACAGTCTCCCGAAATCCAATCCAAGACACAAGATAAGAAGGGTCATGGGAAGACAAAGAATGACACCAGAAAATGGTTTGATTTCTACAAAAGCCCCTGGCACAACACCGATAAATGTCACTCAAAACATTCATTGGTGGTCGATATCAAAGACAAGGAGCCAAACCCTGATTCAGAATCTGATTCTGAAAATACTGGTAAATGACAGATCATTGACGCAGACCCCACTGCTATTGTCACAATCACAACAATTCAACCAAAAGAACCAACAGATCCTGAAGAGGGGGAGCACATTTTTCATTCATAGATGTAGGTGAAGGGGACCCCACTGCATTTTATTGTTGATAGCGGTAGCCAAAAAACCTCATCTCAGCAGAGGTCGTCAAACAGATGGGATTGTCGACAAAACCACACCCGTATCCATACAACATCGGGTGTCTTCGGCAAAGACGAGATCTTCGTGTCTACTAACAGTGTCGATTGTCATACGGCATCCAACCCTTCAAGGATGAGGTATTATGTGATGTTGCCCCACTTGATGTCTGTGATGTTCTCTTGGGACAACCATATATGTGGAGACTGCCATGCTATTTATGAGTCTCAACCCTGTAGTGTCATTGTTACTTTGGGGGGCCATCTCTATAGAATACTAGAGGTAGTTCCAACTATTGTTCCATATAAAAAGTGTCGCAAGGTAGTATCTCATACTGCAAGATTCATCTTCTTCACAATCTATTCAAAAGGGGAACAGAAGGACACTGCAACCACTACAACCTCACACCCTGCACCTTCTATACAATAGAAGCAGGTCGACAAGGTTGCAGCAAAGCGCAAAAATTTCTTCTACACACCTTCCTCTCATGTAGCTCGACTTATTGAACAACCACAACTTCAACAGGTTCATGACAGACTTCCACAAACTAAGCAGCGCGACGTCTCCAGTAATACAAGCAGCTCACCAAGATTCAGATCCAACAAATGCTTTTCCCTCTCCATCGGGAACTCAACACAATGGAGACCATTGTTTCTTAAAGAGGGAGGATTGATCCAGGTGAATATCGGTGGCCACCCACCTTTTCCGACTAGCTCAAAACAGTTTTCTGACATTTTTGACAATTTACTATTTTTAGTAGGTTTTAACTTCTGGGGCCATTTTGAGAGTCTAAATGAAGGTTTTTCGAGATCGAGTTTGTCAATGATAATCTAAGGCATGATTGAGCCTCCAAAATGAATATTCTCTATGATACCTTTCCAGCGAGCTATCATATGCTTAAAATGGAGATCGTATGTAAACGTTACGACCCCGGGAAGTTGATATACTAACTTACCCAAATGGGGCCCACATGACTTTTGGTGCTTCATCTCCTAAGGTTAGGTTTTTGGATGTATAGGTTTTTTGGCATTCCTTCTTATTGTAAAAAGGCCTTCAGAGCCTCATTGTAATCATATTCTTGCGAATGCGAGTAGCCGTCACATCTCTTCTCAGAGATAAGTTGCCACCATTCTGGCGAGTCTTTCACTGGAGTTCTGTGATGTTCTCTTGGGCAACCCATATATGTGGAGACACCATGTTGTTTATGAGTCTCGACCATGTAGTGTCATTTTTACTTTGGGGGGTCATCTCTACAAAATAACAGGTAGCTCCAACTATTGTTCCACCTAAAAAGTGTCGCAAGAAAGTATCTCATACTGCAAAATTCAGCTTCTTCACAATCTGTTCAAAAGAGGAACAGAAGGACACTGCAACCACTACAACCTCGCCCTCTACACCTTCTATCCAACAGAAGCAGGTCGACAATGTTGTAGCAAAGCACAAAAATTCCTTCTACACACATTCCTCTCATGTAGCTCGACTTGTTGAATAGCCTCAGCTTCAACAGGTTCATGACAGACTTCCACAAACTAAGCAGCGCGACGTCTCCAACAATACAAGCAGCTCACCAAGATTCAGATCCAACAAACATTTTCCCCTCTCCCTCGGGAACTCAATGAAATGGATACCATTGCTTCCTAAGGAGGGAGGATTGATCTAGGTGGATATCGGTGGCCACCCACCTTTTTCGACTGGCTCAAAACAGTTTTCTAGCAATTTTGACAATTTACTATTTTTAGCAGCTTTTAACTTCCGTGGTCATTTTAAGGGCCTAAAGAAACATTTTTTTATATATAGGTTCTCAATTATATATGAAGGCATTAATGATCCCCCAAAATAAATCTCCTCGACGACACCTTTCCAACAAGCCATCATACGCCTTAAACGGAGATCGTATGCAAAAGTTACGACCCCGGGAAGTTGATGTACTAACTTACCCAAACAGGGCCCACATGAATTTTAGGGCTTCATCTCCTAGGGTTAGGTTTTTGGATGTGTAGGGTTTTTGGCATTCATGTTTATTGTAAAAAGGCCTTCAGAGCCTCATTGTAATCATCTTCTTGTGAATGTGAGTATCTGTCACATCTCTTCTCAGAGATAAGCTGCCACCATTCTAGCGAGTCTTTCACTCTGTATTTTTAGAGTCTCTGTACATTTTTTTCATTAATAGAAATCATGTATTACTATATCTATGTGTTTATGGTTGCATCTCTAATATATTTATGTTATATTATTGGATATACGCAATATCTCTGTGCATTTCTTTATTATATCTCTGCTCTCATTTCGTGCCGAAAATAATCCGGATCAGTGGTATCAGAGCAAGCTGCTCTTGATCATTTTTTCAGTGCATGTCCTCGACGAGGTCCAAGTATAGCAAGTTGGGTCTCAATCTTGTCTCTCTTGAAGAAAATCACTCTCGCACACCCAAGAAACCCTCAATGGCAGAAGAAAATAAAAACGACGGAGCAGACAATCCTATCAATATGTTGCTTGAGCAAGCTCTCACGCAACAGAGGGAGGAAATGATGGAGAATTTTGCCAACATCCTTTAATGCCTGCGGATAGAATCAAGCACATCTTCATCAAGAGGCCACTTTGGAGGCACATCGCCTTTCAAGGTACAAGTTAATTTTGATATTCCTATATTTGAAGCATAGATAGATGCAGAATCCCTAAAAAAATGGTTAACTCTACTAGAAGGTTATTTCTCTATTCACAATTTTTTCGACAAAGAAAATATTACCTTCGCACTCCTTAAAGCTCTCCCTCATGTCAAACATTGGTGGGAAACTTACTAGGAGCAAAGTTCCATAGAGGAGTCTGGAATATATGGGGCCGATCCCACTTGAGATTTTTTTGTGGATGCGGTAAAGGAACAATATTTCCCTGTTGGCAACTATGAGGACCAATACATGAGATGGACCACACTGCGGCAAGAGAAGGGCCAAGTAGTTCCAGAGTTCATCAATACCTTCCATACCTTGCACACCAAGCTGGGTATCAAAGACTCTGAGTGACATTTGGTTCTGAAATACCGTGGGGCTCTACACAGATACATCCAGACTGAAATGGATTTTCTAAACATCTGATCACTCGGTGCTGCTTATCGATGTGCTGTTAAAATTGAGAAGAAATTTAAGCACTAGAGAAAATGGGAATTTGGGTATGCAAATCCGCAATAACCAAATTATGACAAATACGACCCTAACAAACAGTCTTCCAAAAACCAGTCCAAGACACAGGAAAAGAATGGTCACGGGAAGACAAAGAAGGACACCGAAAATTGGTGTGATTTCCACAAAATCTCCTGGTACAACATCGATGAATGTCACTCAAAACAGTCATTGGTGGATCAGATCAAAGACAAAGAGCCAAACACTGATTCAGAATCTGATTATGAAAATAATAGTAAGGATAGATCATTGACGCAGACCCCACTGCTATTGTCATGACCTCAACATTTCAACCAAAAGAACCAACAACTCCTAAAGAGGGGGAGCTCCTTTTTCATTCATAGATGTGGGTGAAGGGGACCTTGCTGCATTTTATTGTTGATAGCGGGAGCTAGAAAAACCTCATCTCAGCAGAGGTCGTCAAACAATTGGGATTGTCGACAACACCACACCTACAACCATACATCATCGGGTGGCTTCGGCAAGGACAAGATCTTTGTGTCAGCCAACAAGATCAATTGTCATACGACATCCAACCCTTCAAGGATGAGGTATTATGCGATGTTGCCCCACTGGATGTCTGTAATGTTCTCTTGGGACAACCATATATGTGGAGACGCCATGTTGTTTATGAGTCTCGACCCCATAGTGTCATTTTTACTTTGGGGGGTCTTCTCTACAGAATACCATAGGTAGTTCCATCTAAAAAGTGTCACAAGGTAGTATCTCATACTACAAAATTCAGCTTCTTCACAATCTGTTCAAAAGGGGAACTAAAGGACACTCCAATCACTATAACCTCGCCCCCTGCACCTTCTATCCAATAGAATTAGGTCGACAAGGTTGCAGAAAAGCGCAAATATTCCTTATGCACACCTACCTCTTATGTAGCTCGACTTGTTGAACAACCTCAACTTCAACAGGTTCATGACAGACTTCCACAAACTAAGCAGCGCAACGTCTCCAACAATACAAGCAGCTCACCAAGATTCAGATCCAGCAAACGCTTTTCCCTCTCCCCAGGGAACTCAATGCAATAGAGACCATTGCTTCCTAAGGAGGGAGGATTGATCCATGTGGATATCAATGGCCACCCACCTTTTTCGACTGCCTCAAAACAATTTTCTGGCAATTTTGACAATTTACTATTTTTAGTAGGTTTTAACTTCCAAGGCCATTTTGAGGGCCTAAATGAAGGTTATTAGAGATCGTGGTTCCCAATGATATCCAAATTCATGATTGAGCCCCCAAAATGAATCTCCTCAATGATACCTTTCCAACGAGCTATTATACGCCTAAAACGAAGATCGTATGCAAAAGTGAAGACCTCTGGAAGTTGATGTACTAATTTACCCAAACGGTGCCCACATGACTTTTGGCGCTTCATCTCCTAGGGTTAGGTTTTTGGATGTCTAGGGTTTTTGGTAATCCTGTTTATTTTAAAAAGGCCTTTAGAGCCTCATTGTAATCATCTTCTTAGGAATGTGAGTAGCTGTCACATCTCTTCTCAGAGATAAGCTGACACCATTCTAGCGAGTCTTTCACTCTGTAATTTTACAGTCTCTGCACATTTCTTTCATCAATAGAAATTGTGTATTACTTTATCTCTGTGTTTATGGTTGCATATTTGATATATTTCTCTTATATATTATTGTATATACATGATATCTTTGTGCATTTCTTTATTATATCTCCGCTCTCATTTCGTGTTGAAAATAATCCGGATCAGTGGTATCAAAGCAGGCTGCTCTTGATCATTTTTTCAGTGCATGTCCCCGACGAGGTCTGAGTATAGCAAGTTGGGTCTTGAGCTTGTCTCTCTTGAAGACAATCACTCTCACACACCTAAGAGACCATCAATGGCAGAAGAAAATAAAAACGATGGAGCAGCCGATCCTATCAATATGTTGCTTGAGCAAGCTCTCACACGACAGAGGGACGAAATGATGGAGAATTTTTCCCACATCTTTAAATGCCTGCCAATAACATCGGGCACATTTTCATCAAGCGGACACTTTGGAGGCTCTTTTCATTTCAAGGTACAAGTTAATTTTGATATTTCTATATTTGAAGGATAAATAGATGTAGAAGCCCTTGAAAAATGGTTAACTCTACTAGAAGGTTATTTCTCTGTTCACAATTTTTATGACAAAGAAAAGATAACCTTCACACTCCTTAAAGATCTCCCTCATGTCAAATATTGGTGGGAAACTTACTGGGAGTAAAGGTCCACAGAGGAGTCTAGAATATATGGGGCCAATCCCACTTGGGATTTTTTTGTGGATGCGGTAAATGAACAATATTACCCTGTTGGCAACTATGAGGACCAGTACATGAGAGGGACCAGATTGCGGCAAGAGAAGGGCCAAGCAGTTCCGAAGTTCACCAATACCTTTCATACCTTGTGCACCAAGTTGGGTATCAAAGACTCCGAGCGACATTTGGTTCTGAAATACCGTGGGGCTCTACATAGATACATCCAGACTGAAATGGATTTTCTGGACATCTCGTTACTCGGTGCTACTTATCGATATGTTGTTAAAATTGAGCAGAAATTTAAGCACTAGAACAAATGAGAATTTAGGTATGAAAATCCGCAATAACCAAAGTATGACAAAGACGGCCCTAACAAACAGTCTCCTGAAAACCAGTCCAAGACACAGAAAAAGAAGGGTCACGAGAAGACAAAGAAGGACACCGGAAAATAGTGTGATTTCCATAAAATCCCCTGGCACAACACCGATGAATGTCACTCAAAATAGTTATTGGTGACTGAGATCAAAGGCAAGGAGCCAAACCCTGATTCAGAATCTGATTCTGAAAATATTCGTAAAGGACAGATCATTGACGTAGACCCTACTGCTATTGTTGTGACCGTAGAATTTCAACCAGAAAAAGAAACATATCCTAAAGAGGGGGAGTGCATTTTTCATTCACAGATGTGGGTGAAGGGAATGCCACTACATTTTATTATTTATAGTGGAAGCTAAAAAAACATCATCTCAGTAGAGGTCATCAAATAGTTGTGATTGTCGACAACACCACACCCGTAACCATACAAGATTGAGTGGCTTCGGCAAGGAAGAGATCTCCTTGTCAACAAACAGTGCAGATTGTCACACGGCATCCAACCCTTCAAGGATGAGGTATTATGTGATGTTGCCCCACTGGATGTCTATGATGTTCTCTTGGGACAACCATATATGTGGAGACGCCATGTTGTTTATGAGTCTCGACCCCGTAGTGTCATTTTTACTTTGGGGGGTCATCTCTACAAAATACCATATGTAGTTCAAACTATTGTTCCACCGAAAAAGTGTCGCAAGGTAGTATCTCATACTGCAAAATTCAGCTTCTTCACAATCTGTTCAAAAGGGGAGCATAAGGACATTGCAAACACTGCAACCTCGGCCCCTGCACCTTCTATCCAACAGAAGGAGGTCGACAAGGTTGCAGCAAAGTGAAAATATTCCTTCTGCACACCTTCCTCTCATGTAGCTCGACTTGTTGAACAGCCTCAGCTTCAACAGGTTCATGACAGACTTCCACAAACTAAGCAACGCGATGTCTCCAGCAATACAAGCAACTCACCAAGATTCAGATCTAGCAAATGTTTTTCCCTCTCCCCCGAGAACTCAACACAATTGAGACCATTGCTTCCTAAGGAGGGAGGATTGATCCAGGTGGATATCAGTGGCCACCCACCTTTTTTGACTGGCTCAAAACAGTTTTCTGACAATTTTGACAATTTACTATTTTTAACAGGTTTTAATTTTTGGGGCCATTTTGGCGGCCTAAATGAAGGTTTTTCAAGATAGAGGTTCTAAAAGATAGCTGAAGGAATGATTGAGAACCCAAAATTAATCTCCTCAATGATACCTTTCCAATGAGCTATCATACGCCTAAAATGAAGATCATATGCAAAAGTTACGACCCCGGGAAGTTGATGTACTAACTTACCCTAACGGAGCCCACATGACTTTTGGCGCTTCATCTCCTAGGATTATGTTTTTGGATGTCTAGGGTTTTTGGAATTCCTGTTTATTCTAAAAATGACTTCAAAGACTCATTATAATTATCTTCTTGCGAATGCGAGTAGCTGTCACATCTCTTTTCAGAGATAAGCTGCCACCATTCTAGTGAGTCTTTCACTCTATATTTTTACAGTCTCTGTACATTTCTTTCATCAATACAAATCGTGTATTACTGTATCTCTGTGTTTATGGTTTCATCTTTGATATATTTCTGTTATATTATTGGATATACATGATATCTCTATGCATTTCTTTATTATATCTCTGCTCTCATTTCATGACGAAAATAATCCGGATTAGTGGTATCAGAGCAGGTTGCTCTTGATCATTTTTTCAGTGCATGTACCCGACGAGGTTTGAGTATACCAAGTTGGGTCTCGAGCTTGTCTCTCTTGAAGACAATCACTCTCGCACACCTAAGAAACCCTCAATGGTGGAAGAAAAGAAAAACGACGGAGCAGACGATCCTATCAATATGTTGCTTGAGCAAGGTCTCACGTGATAGAGGGATGAAATGATGGAGAATTTTGCCCACATCCATAAACATCTGCCGATAGCATCAGGCGCATCTTCATCAAGCAACCAATTTGGAGGCACCTCATCTTTCAAGGTACAAGTTAATTTTTATATTCCTGTATTTGAAGGACAGATAGATGCAGAAGCCCTAGAAAAATGGTTAACTCTTTTAGAAGGTTATTTCTCTGTTCACAATTTTTTCGACAAAGAAAATATCACCTTCACACTCCTTAAAGCTCTCTCTCATGTCAAACATTTGTGAGAAACTTACTAGGAGAAAAGTTCCACAGAGGAGTCTGGAATATATGGAGCCGATCCGACTTGGGATTTTTTTGTGGATCCGGTAAAGGAACGGTATTACCCTATTGGCAACTATGAGAACCAGTACATGAGATGGACAACACTGCGACAAGAGAAAGCCAAGCAGTTCCGAAATTCACCAATACCTTCCATACCTTGCGCACCAAGCTGCGTATCAAATACTCCGAGTGAAATTTGGTTCTGAAATACCGTGGGGCTCTACACAAATACATCCAGAATTAAATGGATTTTCTAGACATCTCATCACTCGGTGTTGCTTATCAATATGATGTTAAAATTGAGTAGAAATTTAAGCACCGGAACAAACGAAAATTTGGGTATGGAAATCCGCAACAACCAAAGTATGACAAAGACGATCATAACAAATAGTCTCTCGAAAACCAATCCAAGACACAGAAAAAGAAGTGTCACGGGAAGAAAAGGAAGGACACCAGAAAATGGTGTGATTTCCACAAAAGCCCCTGGCACAACACCGATGAATGTCACTCAAAACAGTCATTGGTGGCCGAGATAAAAAAATAAGGAGCCAAACCATAATTCAGAATCTGACTCTGAAAATACTTGTAAAGGACAGATCATTGACGCAGACCCTACTACTATTGTCACAACCGCAACAATTCAACCAGAAGAACCAACAGATCCTGAAGAAGGCGATCGCCTTTTTCATTCACAGATGTGGGTGAAGGGGACCCCACTGCATTTTATTGTTGATAGCGGAAGCTAGCAAAACCTCATCTCAACAGAGGTCATCAAACAGTTGAGATTGTCAACAACACCACATCCACAGCCATACAACATCAGTTGGCTTCAGTAAGGACAATATCTCTGTGTCAGCCAATAGTGTTGATTGTCATACAACATCCAACCCTTCGAGGATGAGGTATTATCTGATGTTTCCCCACTGGATGCCTGTGATGTTTTCTTGGGCCAACCATATATGTGGAGACGCCATGCTGTTTATGAGTCTCAACCCTGTAGTGTCATTGTACTTTGGGGGGTCATCTCTATAGAATACTAGAGGTAGTTCCAACTATTGTTCCACCTAAAAAGAGTCGCAAAGTAGTATCTCATACTACAAAATTCAGCTTCTTCACAATCTGTTCAAAAGGGGAACAAAAGGACACTGCAATCACTACAACCTCCCCCCTGCACCTTCTATCCAACAGAAGCAGGTCAATAAGGTTGCATCAAAGCATAAATATTCCTTCTACGGACCTTCCTCTCATCTAGCTCGACTTGTTGAACAACCTCAACTTCAACAGGTTCATGACAGAATTCTGCAAACTAAGCAGCGCGCCATCTCCAACAATACAAGCATCTCACCAAGATTTAGATCCAACAAACGCTTTTCCCTCTCCCCTAGGAACTCAATGCAATGGAGACCATTGCTTACTAAGGAGGGAGGATTGATCTAGGTGGATATCAGTGGCCACCTACCTTTTTCGACTAGCTCAAAACAATTTTCTGACAATTTTGGCAATATACTATTTTTAGCAGGTTTTAACTTCCGAAGCCATTTTGAGGGCCTAAATGAAAGATTTTCAAGATTTAGGTTCTCAATGATAGCCAAAGGAATGATTGATCCCCCAAAATTAATCTCATCGACGATACCTTTCCAACGATCTATCATACGCCTAAAACGAAGATCGTATGCAAAAGTTACGACCCCGGGAAGTTGATGTACTAACTTACCCAAACGGGGTGCTTCATCTCCTAGGGTTAGGTTTTTGGATGTCTAGGATTTTTGGCATTCCTGTTTATTGTAAAAAGGCCTTCAGATCCTCATTGTAATCATCTTCTTATGAATGCGAGTAGTCATCACATCTCTTCTCAGAGATAAGCTTCCACCATTCTAGCGAGTCTTTCACTCTGTATTTTTACAGTCTCTGTACATTTATTTCATCAATAGATATCATGTATTACTGTATCTCTGTGTTTATCATTGCATCTTTGATATATTTCTGTTATATTACTATATTTACGCAATATATCTATGCATTTCTTTATTATATCTCCGCTCTCATTTCGTGCCGAAAATAATCCAGATCAGTGGTATCAGAGTAGGCTTCTCTTGATCATTTTTTCAGTGCATGTCCCCGACGAGGTCCCCGAGTATATAAAGTTGGGTCTTGAGCTTGTCTCTCTTGAAGACAATCGCTCTCGCACACCCAATAAACTCTCAATTGCGGAAGAAAAGAAAAAAGACGGAGCAGATGATTCTATCAATATGTTGCTTGAGCAAGCTCTCACGCGACAGAGAGACGAAATGATGGATAATTTTTCCCACATCCTTAAACTCCTACCAATAGCATCAGGTGCATCTTCGTCAAGTGGCCACTTTGGAGGCACCTCACCTTTCAAGGTACAAGTTAATTTTGATATTCCTGTATTTGAAGGACAGATAGATGCAAAAGCCCTAGAAAAATGGTTAACTCTGCTAGAAGGTTATTTTTATGTTCCCAATTTTTTCGACAAAGAAAATATCACCTTCACACTCCTTAAAGCTCTCCCTCATGTCAAACATTGGTGGGAAACTTACTGGGAGCAAAGTTCCACAGAGGAGTCTGGAATATATGGGGCCAATCCCAATTGAGATTTTTTTGTGGATGCGGTAAAGGAACAGTATTATCCTGTTGGCAACTATGAGGACCAGTATATGAGATGGACCACACTGCGGAAAGAGAAGGACCAAACACTTCTATAATTCACCAATGCCTTCCATACCTTGCACACCAAGCTGGATATCAAAGACTCCAAGTGACATTTGGTTCTGAAATACCATGGAGCTCTACATAGATACATTCAAACTATAATTTTATGTACATCTCATCACTCAGTGCTACTTATCGATATGCTGTTAAAATTGAGCATAAATTCAAGCACCAGAACAAATGGGAATTCAGGTATGCAAATCCGCAGCAACCAAAGTAGCACAAAGATGACCCTAACAAACAGTCTCCCGAAAACCAGTCCAAGACATAGGAAAAGAAGGATCACAAGAAGACAAAGAAGGACACCGAAAAATGGTGTGATTTCCAAAAAAAACCCTGGCACAACACCGATGATTGTTGCTCAAGATAGTCACTAGTGGCCGAGATCAAAGACAATGAGACAAACCATGATTCAGAATCTGATTCTGAAAATACTGTTAAAGTACAGATCATTGACGTAGATCCCACTGTTATTTCGCGTAACTGCAACAATTCAACTAGAAGAACCAACAGATCCTTAAGAGGGGGAGTGCCTTTTTCATTCACAGATGTGGTTGAAGGGGACCCTGCTGCATTTTATTGTTGATAGCGGAAGCCATAAAAACCTCATCTCAGCAGAGGTCATCAAACAGTTGGGATTTTCGACAACACCACACTCGCATCCATACAAGATTAGGTGGCTTTGGAAAAGACGAGATCTCCGTGTCAAACAACAGTGTCGATTGTCATACGACATCCAACCCTTCAAGGATGAAGTATTATCTGATGTTGCCCCACTGGATGCCTATGATGTTCTCTTGGGGAAACCATATATGTGGATATGCCATGTTGTTTATGAGTCTCGACCCCGTAGTGTCATTGTTACTTTGGGGGATCATCCCTAAATAATACTAGAGGTAGTTCCAACTATTGTTCCACCTAAAAAGTGTCTCAAGGTAGTATATCATACTGCAAAATTCAGCTTCTTCACAATCTATTCAAAAGGGGAACAGAAGGACACTACAACCACTACAACCTCGCCCCCTGCACCTTCTATCCAACAAAAGTAGGTTGACAAGGTTGTAGAAAATCACAAAGATTCCTTCTGCACAACTTCCTCTCATGTAGCTCGACTTGTTGAATAGCCTCAACTTCAACAAGTTCATGACAGACTTCCACAAACTAAGCAGCGCGACATCTACAGCAATACAAGTAACTCACCAAGATTCAGATCCAACAAACACTTTTCTCTCTCCCCCGGGAACTCAACGCAATGGAGACCATTTATTCCTAAGGAGGGAGGATTGATCTAGGTGGATATCGGTGGCCACCCACCTTTTCTGACTGGCTCAAAACAGTTTACTGACAATTTTGGCAATTTAATATTTTTAGCAGGTTTTAACTTCCGGGGCCATTTTGAGGGCCTAAATTAAGCTTTTTCGAGATCGAGGTTCTCAATAATATCAGAAGGCATGATTGAGCCCCCAAAACGAATCTCCTCGATGATACCTTTCCAACGAGCTATCATATGCCTTTCCTCGACAACCCTGGGAAGTTAATGTACTAACTTACCCAAATGGGTCCCACATGACTTTTGGCGCTTCATCTCCTAGGGTTAGGTTTTTGGATGTATAGGGTTTTTGGCATTCCTGTTTATTGTAAAAAGGCCTTGAGAGCCTCATTGTAATCATCTTCTTGCAAATGCGAGTAGCCGACACATCTCTTCTCAGAGATAAGTTGCCACCATTCTAGCGAGTCTTTCACTCTGTATTTTTAGAGTCTCTGTACATTTTTTTCATGAATAGAAATCATGTATTACTGTATCTCTATGTGTATGGTTGCATCTCTAATATATTTTTGTTATATTATTGGATATACGTGATATCTCTGTGCATTTATTTATTATATTTCCTCTCTCATTTCGTGCCAAAAATAATCCGGATCAGTGGTATCAGAGCAGGCTTCTCTTGATCATTTTTTCATTCATGTCTCCGACGAGGTCTGAGTATAGCAAGTTGGATCTCGAGCTTGTCTCTCTTGAAGACAATCACTCTCACACACCCAAGAAACCCTCAATGGCAGAAGAAAAGAAAAATGACGGAGCAGCTGATCCTATCAATATGTTTCTTGAGCAAGCTCTCATGCGACAGAGGGACGAAATGATGGAGAATTTTGCCCACATCCTTAAACGCTTTCCGATAGCATCAGGCGCATCTTCATCAAGCGACCAGTTTGGAGGTACCTCGATTTCAAGGTACAAGTTAATTTTGATATTCTTGTATTTGAAGGACAGATAGATGCAGAAGCCCTAGAAAAATGGTTATCTCTGCTAGAAGGTTATTTCTCTGTTCACAATTTTTTCGACAAAGAAAATATCACCTTTGCACTCCTTAAAGCTCTCCCTCATGTCAAACATTGGTGGAAAACTTACTGGGAACAAAGTTCCACAGAGGAGTCTAGAATATATGGGGACAATCCAATTTGGGATTTTTTTGTGGATGAGGTAAAGGAACAGTATTACCCTAATGGAAACTATGAGGACTAGTACATGAGATGGACCACATTGCGGAAAGAGAAGGGCCAAGCAGCTCTGAAGTTCACCAATACCTTTCATACCTTGTGCACCAAGATGGGTATCAAAGACTTCAAGCGACATTTGGTTTTGAAATACCGTGGGGCTCTACACAGATACATCTAGACTAAAATGGATTTTATGGACATCTCATCACTCGGTGCTGCTTATCGATATGTTGTTAAAATTGAGTAGAAATTTAAGCACCAGAACAACTGGGAATTCGGGTATGCAAATCCGCAATAACCAAAGTATGACAAAGACGGCCCTAACAAATAGTCTCCTGAAAACCAGTCCAAGACATAGGAAAAGAAGGGTCACGAGAAGACAAAAAAGGAAACTGGAAAATGGTGTGATTTCTACAAAAGCCCCTGGCACAACACCGATGAATGTCGCTCAAAACAGTCATTGGTGACTGAGATCAAAGACAAGGATCCAAACCCTAATTCAAAATCTGATTCTGAAAATACTAGTAAAGGACAAAACATTGACATAGAACCTACTGCAATTGTTGTGACCGCAACAATTCAACCAGAAGAAGCAACATATCCTGAAGAGGGGGAGCACCTTTTTCATTCATAGATGTGGGTGAAGGGAACACCACTACATTTTATTATTCATAGTGGAAGCCAAAAAAATCTCATCTCAATAGAGGTCATCAAATAGTTGTGATTTTCGACAACACCACACCCGCAGACATACAACATTGAGTGGCTTCGACAAGGAAGAGATCTCCATGTCAGCCAATAGTGTGGATTGTCATACGACATCCAACCCTTCAAGGATGAGGTATTATGTGATGTTTCCCCCCTGGATGTCTGTGATTTTCTCTTGGGCCAACCATATATGTGGAGACGCCATGTTGTTTATGAGTCTCAACCCCGTAGTGTCATTTTTACTTTAGGGGGTCATCTCTACAAAATACCATAGGTAGTTCAAACTATTGTTCCACTGAAAAAGCGTCGCAAGGTAGTATCTCATACTGCAAGATTCAACTTCTTCACAATTTGTTCAAAAGGGGAACAGAAGGACACTGCAAACACTACAACCTCACCCCCTACACCTTCTATCCAACAGAAGAAGGTCGACAAGGTTACAACAAAGTGAAAATATTCCTTCTGCACACCTTCCTCTCATGTAGATAGACTTGTTGAACAGCCTCAGCTTCAACAGGTTCATGACAGACTTCCACAAACTAAGCAACGCGACGTCTCCAGCAATACAAGCAACTCACCAAGATTCAGATCTAGCAAACGCTTTTCCCTCTCCCCCGGGAACTCAAAGCAATGGATACCATTGCTTCCTAAGGAGGGATGATTGATCCAGGTGGATATCGGTGGCCACCCACCTTTTCTGACTGGCTCAAAACAGTTTTCTGACAATTTTGACAATTTACTATTTTTAACAGGTTTTAACTTTCAAGGCCATTTTGGCAGCCTAAATGAAGGTTTTTCGAGATTGATGTTCTCAAATATAGTCGAAGGAATTATTGAGCCCCCAAAATGAATCTCCTCAAGGATACCTTTCCAATGAGCTATCATACACCTAAAATGAAGATCGTATGCAAAAGTTACGACCCTGGGAAGTTGATGTACTAACTTACCCTAACAGGGCCCACATGACTTTTGGCACTTCATTTCCTAGGATTAGGTTTTTGGATGTCTAGGGTTTTTGGCATTCCTGTTTATTCTAAAAAGGCCTTCAGAGACTCATTATAATTATCTTCTTGTGAATTCGAGTAGCCGCCACATCTCTTCTCAGAGATAAGCTGCCACCATTCTAGCGAGTCTTTCACTCTGTATTTTTACAGTCTCTGTACATTTCTTTCATCAATAAAAATCGTGTATTACTGTATCTCTGTGTTTATGGTTTCATCTCTGATATATTTCTGTTATATTATTGGATATACATGATCTCTCTGTGCATTTCTTTATTATATATCCGCTCTCATTTCGTGACGAAAATAATCTGGATCAGTGGTATCAGAGCAGGTTGCTCTTGATCGTTTTTTCAGTGCATGTCCCCAACAAAGTTCGAGTATACCAAGTTGGGTCTCGAGCTTGTCTCTCTTGAAGAAAATCTCTCTCGCACACCCAAGAAACCCTCAATGGCGGAAGAAAAGAAAAATGATGGAGCAGACGATCCTATCAATATGTTGCTTGAGAAAGCTCTCACGCGACAGAGGGATGAAATGATGGATAATTTTTCCCACATCCTTAAACGTCCGCCGATAGCATCAGTTGCATATTTATCAAGCAACCACTTTGGAGGCACCTCACCTTTCAAGATACAAGTTAAATTTGATATTCCTGTATTTGAAGGATGGATAGATGCAGAAGCCCTAGAAAAATTGTTAACTTTGTTAGAAGGTTATTTCGTTGTTCACAATTGTTTCGACAAAGAAAAGGTCACCTTCGCACTCCTAAAGCTCTCCCTCATGTCAAACATTGCTGGGAAACTTACTAGGAGCAAAGTTCCACAGAAGAGTCTGGAATATATGGGGCCAATCCCACTTGGGATTTTTTTGTGGATGCGGTAAAGGAACAATATTACCCTGTTGGAAACTATGAGGACTAGTACATGAGATGGACAACACTGCAACAAGAGAAGGCCAAGCAGTTCCGAAATTCACCAATACCTTCCATACCTTGCGCACCAAGCTAGGTATCAAAGACTCCAAGTGAAATTTGGTTCTAAAATACTGTGGGGCTCTACACAAATATGTCCAGAATGAAATATATTTTCCAGACATCTCATCACTCGGTGCTGCTTATCAATATGCTGTTAAAATTGAGCAGAAATTTAAGCACCGGAACAAACGAAAATTTGGGTATGGAAATCCGCAAAAACAAAAGTATGACAAAGACGACCTTAACAAACAGTCTCTCGAAAACAAATCCAAGACACAGGGAAAGCAGTGTCATAGGAAGACAAGGAAGGACACCGGAAAATGGTGTGATTTCCACAAAAGCCCCTGGCACAACACCGATGAATGTCACTCAAAACAGTCATTGGTGGCCGAGATAAAAAACAAGGAGCCAAACCATGATTCAGAATCTGACTCTGAAAATACTTGTAAAGGACAGATCATTGATGCAGACAATACTGCTATTTTCACGACTGTAACAATTCAACCAGAAGAACCAACAGATCCTGAAGAAGGCGATCGCCTTTCTCATTCACAGATGTGGCTGAAGGGGACCCCACTACATTTTATTGTTGATAGCGGAAGCTAGTAAAACCTCATCTCAACAGAGGTTGTCAAACAGTTGGGATTGTCAACAACACCACACCCACAACCATACAACATCGGTTGGCTTCGGCAAGGATGAGATCTCCATTTCAGCCAATAGTGTCGATTGTCATACGGCATCCAACCCTTCAAGGATAAGGTATTATGTGATGTTTCCCCACTGGATGTCTTTGATGTTCTCTTGGGCCAGCCATATATGTGGAGACGCCATGTTGTTTATGAGTCTCAACCCCGTAGTGTCATTGTTAATTTGGGGGGTCATCTCTACAGAATAATAGAGGTAGTTCCAACTATTGTTCCACCTAAAAAGTGTCGCAAGGTAGTATCTCATACTGCAAAATTCAGCTTCTTCACAATCTGTTCAAAAGGGGAACAGAAGGACACTGCAATCACTACAACCTCCCCCCCTGCACCTTCTATCCAACATAAGCAGGTCGATAAGGTTGCATCGAAGAATAAATATTCCTTCTGCAAACCTTCCTCTCATGTAGCTCGACTTGTTGAAAAACCTCAACTTCAATAGGTTCATGACTGAATTCCACAAACTAAGCAACGCGACGTCTCCAACAATACAAGAAGCTCACCAAGATTCAGATCCAACAAATGCTTTGCCCTCTCCCCCAGGAACTCAATGCAATGGATACCATTACTTCCTAAGGAGGGAGGATTGATCCAGGTGGATATCAGTGGCCACCCACCTTTTTCGACTAGCTCAAAACAATTTTCTGACAATTTTGACAATATACTATTTTTAGCAGGTTTTAACTTCCGGAGCCATTTTGAGGGCCTAAATGAAGGATTTTTGAGATCGAGGTTCTCAATTATAGCCAAAGGAATGATTGAGCCCCCAAAATGAATCTCCTCGATGATACCTTTCCAAGGAGCTATCATACGCCTACAACGAAGATCGTATGCAAATGTTACGACCCCGAGAAGTTGATGTACTAACTTACCCAAATGGGGCCCACATGAATTTTGGCACTTCATCTCTTAGTGTTAGGTTTTTGGATGTCTAGGGTTTTTGACATTTCTATTTATTGTAAAAAGGCCTTCAGAGCCTCATTGTAATTATCTTCTTGTGAATACGAGTAGCCGTAACATATCTTCTCAGAGACAAGCTGCCACCATTCTAGCGAGTCTTTCACTCTGTATTTTTACAGTCTCTGTACATTTTTTTCATCAATAGATATCGTGTATTACTGTATCTATGTGTTTATCATTGCATCTTTGATATATTTATGTTATATTATTGGATATATGCGATATCTCTATGCATTTACTTATTATATCTCCGCTCTCATTTCGTGTCGAAAATAATCCAGATCAGTGTTATCAGAGCAGGCTTCTCTTGATCATTTTTTCAGTGCATCTCCCCGACGAGGTCCGAGTATAGAAAGTTGGGTATTGAGCTTGTGTCTCTTGAAGACAATCACTCTTGCACACCCAAGAAACCCTCAATGGCAGAAGAAAAGAAAAAATACGGAGCAGATGATCCTATCAATATGTTGCTTGAGCAAGCTCTCACGCGACAGAGGGACGAAATGATGGATAATTTTTTCCACATCCTTAAATGCCTGCCGATAGAATTAGGTGCATCTTCTTCAAGTGGCCACTTTGGAGGCACCTTTCCTTTCAAGGTACAAGTTAATTTTGATATTCTTGTATTTGAAGAACAGATAGATGCAGAAGCCCCAGAAAAATGGTTAACTTTGCTAGAAGGGTATTTTTCTGTTCCCAATTTTTTCGACAAAGAAAATATCACCTTCACACTCCTTAAAGCTCTCCCTCATGTCAAACATTGGTGGGAAACTTACAGGGAGAAAAGTTCCACAGAGGATTCTGGAATATATGGGGTCGATCCCAATTGAGATTTTTTTGTGGATGCGGTAAAGGAACAATATTACCCTGTTGGCAACTATGAGGACCAATACATGAGATGGACCACATTGCGGCAAGAGAAGGACCAAGAAGTTTCATAATTCACCAATTCCTTCCATACCTTGCACACCAAGCTGGGTATCAAAGACTCTGAGCGACATTTAGTTCTGAAATACCATGGGGCTCTACATAGATACATCCAGACTGAAATGGATTTTCTGTACATCTCATCACTCGGTGCTACTTATCGATATGCCGTTAAAATTGAGCAGAAATTTAAGCACTAGAACAAATGGGAATTCAGGTATGAAAATCCGCAAGAACCAAAGTAGGACAAAGACGACCCTAACAAACAGTCTCCCGAAAACCAGTCCAGGAAACAGGAAAAGAAGGGTCACGGGAAGACAAAGAAGGACACCGGAAAATGGTGTGATTTCCAAAAAAAACCCTAGCACAACATCGATGAATGTCGCTCAAGATATTCATTGGTGGCCAAGATCAAAGACAATGAGCCAAACCCTGATTCAGAATCTGATTCTGAAAATATTGGTAAAGGACAGATCATTGACGTAGATCCCACTACTATTGTCGCGACCGCAGAAATTCAACTAGAAGAACCAACAGATCCTAAAGAGGGGGAGTTCCTTTTTCATTCACATATATGGTTGAAGGGGACCCCACTGCATTTTATTGTTGATAACAGAAGCCATAAAAACCTCATCTCAGCAGAAGTCGTCAAACAGTTGGGATTGTCGACAACACCACACCCGCAGCCATACAACATCGGGTGGCTTCGGCAAGGACGAGATCTTCATTTCAGACAACAGTGTCGATTGTCATACGACATCCAACCCTTCAAGAAGAGGTATTATGTGATGTTGCCCCACTGGATGTCTGTGATGTTCTCTTGGGCCAACCATATATGTGAAGACGCCATGTTGTTTATGAGTCTCAACACCATAGTGTCATTGTTACTTTGGGGGGTCATCCCTAAATAATACCAGAGGTAATTCCAACTATTGTTCCACCTAAAAGGTGTCTGAAGGTAGTATATCATACTGCAAAATTCAGCTTCTTCGCAATCAGTTCAAAAGGGGAACAAAAGGACACTGCAACCACTACAACCTCGCCCCCTGCACCTTTTATCCAACAGAAGTAGGTCGAAAAGGTTGTAGAAAAGAACAAATATTTCTTCTACACACCTTCCTCTCATGTATCTCAACTTGTTGAATATCCTCAACTTCAACAGGTTCATGAGAGACTTCCACAAACTAAGCAGCACGACGTCTCCAACAATACAAGCAACTCACCAAGATTCAGATCCAGCAAACACTTTTCTCTCTCCCCCAGGAACTCAACGCAATGGAGACCATTGCTTCCTAAGGAGGGAGGATTAATCCAGGTGGATATCAGTGGCCACCCACCTTTTTCAACTGGCTCAAAACAATTTTCTGACAATTTTGGCAATTTACTATTTTTAGCAGGTTTTAACTTCCGGGGCCATTTTGAGGGTCTAAATTAAGGTTTTTCGAGATCGAGGTTCTCAATGATATCCAAAGGCATGATTGAGACCCCAAAATGAATCTCCTCGATGATACCTTTCCAACGAGCTATCCTATGCCTTTCCTCGATGACCCCAGGAAGTTGATGTACTAACTTACCCAAACGGGTCCCACATGACTTTTGGCGCTTCATTTCCTAGGGTTAGGTTTTTGGATGTATAGGGTTTTTGGCATTCCTGTTTATTGTAAAAAGGCCTTGAGAGGCTCATTGTAATCATGTTCTTGCGAATGTGAGTAGTCGTCACATCTCTTCTCAGAGATAAGTTGCTACCATTCTAGGGAGTCTTTCACTATGTATTTTTAGAGTCTCTGTACATTTTTTTCATGAATAGAAATCATGTATTATTGTATCTCTATGTTTATGGTTACATATCTGATATATTTCTTTTATATTATTGGATATACACGATATCTTTGTGCATTTATTTGTCATATTTCCTCTCTCATTTCATGCCAAAAATAATCTGGATCAGTGGTATCAGAGCAGGCTGCTCTTTATCGTTTTTTCATTCATGTCTCCGACAAGGTCCGAGTATAGCAAGTTGGGTCTCAAACTTATCTCTCTTGAAGACAATCGCTCTCCCACACCCAAGAAACCCTCAATGGAGGAATAAAATAAAAACGACGGAGCAGTCGATCCTATCAATATGTTTCTTGAGCAAGCTCTCACGCGACAGAGGGACGAAATGATGGAGAATTTTTCCCACATCCTTAAACGCCTGCCGATAGCATCAGGCGCATCTTCATCAAGCGACCACTTTGGAGGCA
>JZKD02S1302778.1:0-11938 GCA_000966675.3 Picea glauca
GAGATAGTTCTTATCCTGATGGCATATATGATGATGCTCATCAGAAGAAGCAGAGGTGGGACACTTCAAAGTCTGGATATAGACAAAGACATATCCATACCAAGGGTCAGAAGATGCGATCAAAAACATGTCTCCTTTGATAGGTGACTCGTCGAGTATAACATCACCTGATTTGACTAGAAGTTTTGATATGAGTTTCGCGAAGACCATCGACTTATTGGATTTCCTTGAAATGAACTCCAAGTTGAATTCTTGGAGGATAACTATCCATCTACTGATCTTTCCTCCAATGACTCGTCGTGTCAATACATATTGAAATGGGTTCATGATGGCAATGACGGTGGTCTTACAAAACAAAATGTAATGACAGAACCGTTGGAAAGCATGGATTGCTGCCAACACAAGATTTTCAATATGGGAATAATTGAGTTTCGGTCCAACTAGGCCTCGGATTAGGTAATAAATCACGTATTCTGAGAGTAAACCATCTTCCTAAACTAAGACCATACCGATGGTCGACTTTGCAGTGGCCAAGTATAATAGGAAATATTTATTATAATTGGGTGGCCGAAGAAGAGGGGTAGATATGAGGGCGTGTTTGTACACTATGAAAGAGCGTTGAGCAACTTCGTCCCAATGAAAAGGCATGTCCTTCTTCAATAAATGCATAAAACCCTTTGTGATGTCGGCATAATTTATGATGAAACACTATAAAAAGTTCGCTTTCCCTTGCAGACTTTGAAGCTGAGGGATGGTGCATGTGGGAGGAAATTGAACTATTGCCTCAACCTTTAGAGGATCAACCATGATCCCTGTTTTCAAAACTATGAAGCCTAGAAGATGACTCGATGTGACACAAAAACTACACTTGTTTGGATTCAAGCGGATTCAGTAGTAGTGACACCGTTCAAGGATAAGTCAGAGGTGTTCTGGATGATCATCTCTCTTGCGAGATCGTGATGCTAAATCATCGAGATAAGCCTCGACTATGTGTTTGAGGTCGTGGAAAGAAAAAGACATGGCCTGCTAAAACGTAGCTCCAACATTTTTCAGACCAAAAGGCATCTTGCGATAAGCGAATGTACCCCATGGACAGATGAAAGCAGTTTTGTATTGGTCTTTGGGTTTTATTTGTATCTGATTATTTCTCAAAAATCCATCCATGAACGAAAAGGCCTTGCATCTTGCACATTCATTGACTATATGGTCAATAAATGGCGTGGGGAAATTATCTTTTGGGCAGGCCTTGTTCGGATCATGAAAGTCCGTGCATACGCGAATTATACCCTACTTTTTATTTACTGGCACAGGATTTGATACCCATTGAATTAATTGGACGGGGTAGATGAAACCAACTTTAAGTAATTTTTCTACTTCAGCCTTGATAACTGTTGATTTCCTAGGATTGACCAGACGAAGCTTTTGCTGGACTGACTTGGCATCAGGATAAGTCATTATTTCTTGTTCGATGATTCTTGGATCTATGCCTAGCATTTCCTCGTAAGACCAGGAAAACACGTCACATAATTCTTTAAATAAATCCATGTAGATTTGGATCTCCTCGGGGGAGAAATCTGCTCTGACAAAGATATTCTCCAGGACGCCAGGGGTTCTGAAGATGTCAATAGGTATTGTTTCAACTATTGTTTCCATATTTCCTTCATTGTAAACAATGTGCGTTGGCAAAGGATTGATAGTACAACCTTTATCTCCATTCATAGTCAAAGTGAATTCACCTGCTTCAATTCATCTTAACTCTGGGAGGAAATAAGATCTATGATGAAGATCATCCCAGGGTCTGTTCGTACTAGTCATTGCCTCAATAATAGCTTTGTCTGAAGGCAAGACTAAGTCTAAAGAATCTGTATCAACAAGGGGACCTTGAGCCCAAATAGGCTCGAGCACCGGATCTAACTCTTGTGATGGAGTCAGATCAGGGTCGACAGAATCTTGTTGAATGATCGAGTATGCAACTTCTGTCACAGACAAAGGCATGGCCATGCCATGGTGCTCTGTCCCTTCCATGATAGTGGATGGGGAAGGAAGATTCCATGGATCATGAAAGTACATCTAGCGAAACAATGAGATTTGAAGAATTTCAACTCGAGGTTGGTCGAGGACAAACATCATGTAATGGATATTGTCAGTTGGAGGTGGGTAATCGAAAGTACCCATCAATGGTGGGAATAAACCAACCCCTATGTTGATGATGTCGGGCTGAGGGTTATCAATCATTGGGACCATGGAGACTCCTGATGAAGGGTCAAAATGAGAGAAGGATAAATGATCAATGGTCACAATCTGACCCTCATGAGGAAACAAAAAGACCTAAAAAAATGTCGCGACCACTGCTTGCATAGCATAGGTCCAACTCCTTCCTATCAAAATATTGTAGTCGAGAGATGCATCGACCACTTCAACTTTGACACACACAATTTTTTCCCCTAACTACACGGGGAAAGAGGGAATGATCCTGTGTGGTTGGAAATAATGAGCATCAAAAGCTATAAGAAGAGTAGGTAACGGAGACAAAACGGGTTGGCCAATGGCCTTCCAACACGCCAAAGACATCATGCATGTCGAGGCACCCTCATCCACCACTGTACGGAAAATATTCCAGGTAAAAGTTTTCGTGGTGTAATCCACTACTATCTGAAAAGCTACGTGGTAAGGAAGACAAGGTTTTAAGTCGGTGGTATCAAACATGATCATTCTCGGATTACGAGTCTCGAGAGAGCCTAAGGAAACTAACAGGGCCTTTCTCTAGTAAGGGAAACTTTGGAGGACTTCCAAAGCAGACATTGCACAAGGGGTTTGTGATAAGTCCTCCACCACAGAGTAGTTCTAGGAGGCCCTTGTGTTTGGGTTGTAAGAATATTTTTTGAATGCACCTTTTGGGATGCACGTTGTTGTTTTTCCCAGCGTCTTCTCAATATGAAGAGGAAGAGGTGGGTTTTCGGCTTCTTTACCCTTCTCAGAGGTGCCTGGCTTTCCATAATCCTATGCTCTAGTCATTATATAGGCATCACCTTTCATCATATACACATTTGCGGATGAAGGATTATTCGAAGACGGAGGGGGTCCTTGACTTCCCCCTTCTGTGCTCAAGGAGGCTTGAGTTAGATTTTTCCCGTGTGGAAATGGTTCGTTAACGTGACAGGCTATTGTTGTGCCAATAAATTCTAAGCCTTCGCAAGACAAGGGAACTGATGGGTTGGGTGGTCTTCCTTGCAAAGATTACAAGGATAATTTGACTTCTTCTTTTCAGTGTCGCCCCCACCAGCATTATCGATGGGTTTCTTATCCCCCTTACCCTTTTTCTGTTGTTTCTTCTTTCCATCAGGCTACTGGGTGGCCTTTGGGTTTGTCATTTCCACACTGTGTACATTCAACTTTTGGGTAGGGGGAGAAGCTTAACCAGTGGTATAGCTGGCCGCTGTCTATTGTATCGACAATTTTTGCACTTTATTTGACAATGGATCAACGAGCTGTGTTTGTGTTGAACCAATAATTCCATCAGCATGTGGTCCAAACCTTTTCCTAGTTTTGTCAAGGATTGACCTCGGTGCATCTGGAAAAATCTCATAGAGTAAACCAGACTGAGAGTAAATTAGCTCTAGCTGTTGCACTCTCATTATCACATCTTCCTTGGAAAACACTCCAGATGTTGCAATGTCTTTAGATAACCGGGGTACCAAAGACTTAAGGAACCACTCTAGCAGGAATGTTGGTGGGACTAGAACTTTTATTAAACTCTTCTAGCATCTTCATTCTCGGATATGATCAGAGATATGGTCCGCTTTTGTCTGCTCAAAATTGGCCAGCAATTTAGTGCCGATGTCTTATCTCACAGGTAATTGGAAATGGTTCAAGAAATCCATTGCCAATTTGCCGAAGGAAGAGTATTGTGAGTGATCCAGTTCGATGTACCATTTTTCAGCACTCCCTATGAGAGTTCATTGAAACAATCACAACTAAACGGAGTCATCTCTTAACAAGTTGGACGAGCACCATAAGTGGAAAGTAGTCACATGATCACTATGATGTTCGTTAGGCTTGGACTCGAACTTTGGAATGTCCGAAGGAAACTTGGCTGGCATAGGAGGACAACTCGGATCATGACAGAGGGGGTCATTTAAGAGCATTGGCAAATCTGGAAAGGGCAGGGTTGCCAAAAATGGTAGTTTGGGTTGTGGATTGTAGCTAGGGAAAAAGGAGCCTGGGGTTTGACTGGCACCAGGTTTCCAAGAAAAGTTAGGTTGCTGGCCAGGGCTCTGNTGGGTTTCTTATCCCCCTTACCCTTTTTCTGTTGTTTCTTCTTTCCATCAGGCTACTGGGTGGCCTTTGGGTTTGTCATTTCCACACTGTGTACATTCAACTTTTGGGTAGGGGGAGAAGCTTAACCAGTGGTATAGCTGGCCGCTGTCTATTGTATCGACAATTTTTGCACTTTATTTGACAATGGATCAACGAGCTGTGTTTGTGTTGAACCAATAATTCCATCAGCATGTGGTCCAAACCTTTTCCTAGTTTTGTCAAGGATTGACCTCGGTGCATCTGGAAAAATCTCATAGAGTAAACCAGACTGAGAGTAAATTAGCTCTAGCTGTTGCACTCTCATTATCACATCTTCCTTGGAAAACACTCCAGATGTTGCAATGTCTTTAGATAACCGGGGTACCAAAGACTTAAGGAACCACTCTAGCAGGAATGTTGGTGGGACTAGAACTTTTATTAAACTCTTCTGGCATCTTCATTCTCGGATATGATCAGAGATATGGTCCGCTTTTGTCTGCTCGAAATTGGCCAACAATTCAGTGCCGATGTCTTATCTCACAGGTAATTGGAAATGGTTCAAGAAAGCCATTGCCAATTTGCCGAAGGAAGAGTATTGTGAGTGATCCAGTTCGATGTACCATTTTTCAGCACTCCCTATGAGAGTTCATTGAAACAATCACAACTAAATGGAGTCATCTCTTAACAAGTTGGACGAGCACCATAAGTGGAAAGTAGTCACATGATCACTATGATCTTCGTTAGGCTTGGCCTCGAACTTTGGAATGTCCGAAGGAAACTTGGCTGGCATAGGAGGACAACTCGGATCATGACAGATGGGGTCATTTAAGAGCCTTGTCAAATCTGGCAAGTGCAGGGTTGCCAAAAATGGTAGTTTGGGTTGTGGATTGTAGCTAGGGAAAAAGGAGCATGGGGTTTGACTGGCACCAGGTTTCCAAGAAAAGTTAGGTTGCTGGCCAGGGCTCTGGTAATAACCATGGCCGTGACTAGCGTACAGATTGTGCACTTGTTGAGACATCATCGGCTGGTTCCTGTAATAATATGTAAAGGGATGAGCTTGCGTCGCATTCCAAGGATTTTGGGAGGGGTTTCCCCCTGCCAATCCAACGGGCATAGGAATTGGGCCTTGCCTGGGGTTCCACTGGGTATGTAAGGGGTTTCTCCTGATCAACATCCCTAGCAAGGGGACTGGTCTCTGCCATGGATTCCAAGGTCCTTGTGAGGAAGGAATTCCTAAGTGTGCCCCCTGTGCAGGAATAGTACCCTGTACAGGTTGTGGTTGCCATAACTGGGGTTACCCTTGGCCAAAACGGCAGCTGAAGAGAAAGTGTTGTTACCAAACGTGCTGAACAAAGAGAAAGGTGTCGAACCAACCGACATATTATAAGGAGGGAGTGCTTGACTACCTGCTCCAAACAAGTTTACATTAGGCCTGACAAAGTGTTGAGAAACACCGCCGAGCGAGGGGGACGAAGGGGGTATATGACCCCCGTCGTAAGGGAAAGCGATAAAGGGAGATGAAGTGCCCCCCATAGATCCTTGCATAGGAGCGTTGGAACTCCTTGTCCTCAGGCCTAAATTCTGTAGAGTGGAGGAAGAAAGTACAGTACTCATACCGAAGCCAGGCATCCTGTATGAGAAAGGAGGGCCTGTCCAGTTCTGAGAAATGAAGCAGTGATCACCGTCATAGATGGAATCAGACTGCTACCTGAGGTAGAAGCAATTGAGACCATAGTGGCTCAGACCAATGACGATTGGTTANGCAGGGTTGCCAAAAATGGTAGTTTGGGTTGTGGATTGTAGCTAGGGAAAAAGGAGCCTGGGGTTTGACTGGCACCAGGTTTCCAAGAAAAGTTAGGTTGCTGGCCAGGGCTCTGGTAATAACCATGGTCGTGACCAGCGTACAGATTGTGCGCTTGTTGAGACATCATCGGCTGGTTCCCGTAATAATATGTAAAGGGATGAGCTTGCGTCGCATTCCAAGGATTTTGGGAGGGGTTTCCCCCTGCCAATCCAACGAGCATAGGCATTGGGCCTTGCCTGGGCTTCCACTGGGTATGGAAGGGGTTTCTCCTGATCGACATCCCTAGCAAGGGGACTGGTCTCTGCCATGGATTCCAAGGTCCTTGTGAGGAAGGAATTCCTAAGTGTGCCCCCTGTGCAGGAATAGTACCCTGTACAAGTTGTGGTTGCCATAACTGGGGTTACCCTTGGACAAAACGGCAGCTGAAGAGAAAGTGTTGTTACCAAATGTGCTGAACAAAGAGAAAGGTGTCGAACCAACCGACATATTATAAGGAGGGAGTGCTTGACTACCTGCTCCAAAGAGAAACACCGCCGAGCGAGGGGGACGAAGGGGGTATATGACCCCCGTCGTAAGGGAAAGCGATAAAGGGAGATGAAGTGCCCCCCATAGATCCTTGCAGAGGAGCGTTGGAACTCCTTGTCCCCAGGCCTAAATTCTGTAGAGTGGAGGAAGAAAGTACAATACTCATACCGAAGCCAGGCATCCTGTATGAGAAAGGAGGGCCTATCCAGTTATGAGAAATGAAGCAGTGATCACCGTCATAGATGGAATCAGACTGCTACCTGAGGTAGAAGCAGTTGAGACCATAGTGGTTCAGACCAATGACGATTGGTTAGGAGGTGGAACACCCCCAATAGTGACAGTCATGAAGAAAATATGAGTATTCCCTAAAGAAGTGGCAGTGTTTACTTTCATTGTTGTTTGTGACACTACCTGATGCTCGTAAGTTAGAACCTGTACGTGGATGGGCACCGATAGATCAGTGATGGGAGGGTTATATGGACCAAGAGCCTCTGCTTCAAGGTTAGAAATGATTGGTTCCTCCAGGATCAAAAGTTATCCTCTCGAAAATGGGTTGGGCATAGTTTACTGTAACCCGATTGTCTCAAAAGACCCTTGCTGGTCTAATTTTCGCCTTAACAGTGGCCGGGGGGTGTGTGTTCGAGGTCAACCGACGATAGGCCTAAAAGCCTTCGCGACCGACGAAACTCTTGATCCTCCACTGTGTGAGAAGATCAAAGACACACTAGGGAAATATATAATCATTTGAAAACCAACACACACTAGAAAAAGTACCTATGAGATAAAACAAGCAATCACTAACTAGTTGTAAGAGCAGTTACAACAACCAACACTAGAGAAAATTACCGATGCAAGTGCAACTTGAATATGGAAGCACCCTCCAGGTATACTCTGCAAAGCATGGCCTGATGTTTATCCTAGGTACTGCGGTATACCCCTGCAGTCACCTGTGTAAGTCACTAGAAAGATAGGCAACTTGGTTTCCAATGCGCAAACAATCACCAGGCGGGTACAGTCAACAGTCGGGTGGACCGCAATGAGCAGGGTATCAAGCCCGAAACCTATCAAGGGTATTGAAAACAAGTGTTTCGGTAGATGACTGAGGACCTCGAATGGATTCGAGACCCATGAAGTTTTGTGGTAAATGCAATCAACGGAATTCCAAGACAATCCCTCTATATGCGTTCCCCACTACGCTTGGTCCAGCTTTGGAGGGATTATCTCCGCTACCTTTTCTTACGCGACCTCGTGTTTATCCCCTGTTTTAGAGGGGGGTCCCGAATAAATTTTATGATATTGGAATTTTGACACTCCCTAACACAAAATCTTATGTTTGTTTTTAAGCCTTGAAGAGTTTCCTCTCCAATCCTAAATCAAGGCTCTAGCCTAGACTAGTTGATGGACCCTACAAAACATAAAGTCTAGTTGATTTTAATTAATTGTTAATTTTTTGTCTTGTCTTAAGTCAAAGGTTATGAAATTAAAACTAGTGATGTTTTGAGATACGAAAGAGAAGATAAACAAAAAGCTGGAAACAAAATAACTTCTTCTTGACAAATTCAGATTTTCTCTTTTAAATTCTTTAACCAACTTTTCAAACTTTTTCCCTGAGATTGTTTAGCTAAAAAAATCAAAACAAGCTTTCACTCGACTACAAGCTACTTATTTTCCTATGTCAATAATCCAAAAACTTACAAAAACAATCTTTTTCCTAATGATTAACGCGAACAACCAACTATTTAACCAAACCAAGAAGTGAAAAAGAGATTTTGTGTTTTTTTTTTATTATGCTTCAAAAACAAGAAAATTTAAAACTATATGTCTTCTTCTTTTCTTAAGCAAAAAGGTGAAAAAAATAAAAAAACAAGACAATGCCAAAAGTACTTCTGGCCAACCACAGAACATGGGGAGTTACTGACAACCAAAAAGGCAGATCAGAACGACTCACTATCTCATCAAAAAACCTAGCAAAACAACATAAGAAATATTTCAAATGAAAAAGAAAGCTATGCTGGAATACAACCTAGGCTAAAATTGCTTATGACAGAGACCATAAATAAACAAGAAAAACATGGGAAGTAAAAACTTGACAGGGAAGAGGATGACTGCCTCCTCAAAATTTTCTGGACAGACACACGACTATCACTTCAACAGCTAGCGTATACATGCGGGCTTACCAAAGACAGAACATGTATGCATGCATGCAGGCCCACTGTAGGCCATGTGTGCCTCTTCTTCTCCTCAAAAGAAGAAAGAAAAGTAGCTAAGCTCAGGCAGGGAGTAGTGGTATTGAAAACCATAACCCCTTAAAGGTACATAAACTCACTTTAATAGAAAAAAAAGAAAGGAAATTTGAGAAAACAAAGCTAATCTGAGGTTATACCTAGGCTACTGACTGTAAAAATAGAAACCAGAACTAGATCCAGAAAACCCCTGAGAAGGATCACTTATGACAGGGAAGAGGATGAATGCCTCTCTTTAAAAAAAAATAAAAAATTATAGACTTAGACACGCGACTGATCTTTCAGCAGCTAGCATATGTACATGAGCTGTATGAAGTTAGGGTGCGTGTATACATAGGAAGCCCTTCTGCAGGCTGTGTATGCCTCTGTGGCTTTCAGAAAAAAGAAAAAATAGTCAAGCGAAAGAGGCAGGGAGTACTGGTATGGAAGACCAGAATCCCCACTAGCTTAGACTTTTGTAGAAACTCAGAAAAAGGTAGTAAAACCAATTAAAAATACCCAACAAGTATGCCCCAAAACCCTAGAGATATCCCCAGTATGGTCACCAATTCTGTTGTGGGTGGGAAATCCCTCCTATAGACTAGAATTAAGGGTTTTATCATGCATGAAGAAATGACATAAAGTCTTGTACTTCTTACCAACATCCTAATCATAAACCCCATTATTCATATGAAAATACAAGGTTAAAGAGATCAAACTATTGTACCTTAGTTTATGTGTTTGATGTCGATCCCTTTAACATTTGGTCACTCCTTGACTGCAACTCTCCTCCCAATGTTGACCTGTATTCATAAAAGACAAACAAAGAACTCCACATGCATATGATTTATAAACTAATGGGTTAGAGATTCTATCAAAATATAATCAATCTTTAAACATTTGAAAACCTCATATGGCAGGATGGGAAAAGTACTTCTTTTATTAATCTCACAAGAACACCTTACAATAGTGAGATCGACCACTGCTCCTCGAATCTAGTCTTAGGCTCCTCTTCAACTGTGCTCCAACTACTTTCATTTTCGCTTCTCTTCACACAATAGTTGCAAGGTTGGGGCAAGGGGAATGATAAATCGGGTATAGTTTATTTTCTATGATTTTCCTCCTTTCAAATGGGACCCCTACCCCTTATTTTATAGGCTAGAAAGGGCTAGGTATTTGGTCGAATGACCAACTATGGGTGGTTAAACAATTTAGTTAACTTACCCAAAACCATGTGTTCCATCTACAACTTTCCATATTTCTTTCTTTTTAGGTATACGTGGGATGTAGTGGGTCAACCAATGTACACACACGTGTAGTAGTGGAGCAGGGAATGTATGCCTTCAAAAAGGGTGTTTTTTAAGAAGTTGTTCAGTAGTGGCTTTGGAAAAGAAGGAAAATGAGATGGCTTGATGCCAGGTAAGCATGTTTGGTGCAATTTAGGGTTATAAAAGAGGGCATCAATGAACCATTCCTTTTTCTACTCATCTGGGATCTGGAAACTCAAGTGGCCTGTCAAGGTATTAAATCTCTGATCAAACTCCCACACAGGTTCAACTATTCTTTTCTTGATTTATTTTAGCTCTATAATGTACTGTGACTCTGACTTAGGTTTCTTGAATTCAACAATTAGCATAGTCTTAATGACATTCAATGGTTTCGATGTAGCTCCTTGGACAAATTTCATGTACAAGCTCAGTGCACGATCTCTTAGGGTAGTATTGAGCTGAGCTCATTTAACAACTTCGTCGATGATATTCTTAATACTCCATACAACTTCACATAAAAACCAGTGTTGATCAAGATCTTCAGATCCATCTCCTCTAAAGGTGGTTAACCTCATCTCATCTACCATAGGTATTCCTAGGTTTCCTAACTAAGTATGTGGTGGACTACTAGTGATAGTTCTTAGAGCGCTCTGGTGACTTGGATTACTCTGATTACTTAATGTTGCTAAAACAATAGGAGGAATAATAGTACTTACTTCAATAGTCGGCGCGGTTCCTGAAGTTTCTGGCTCTTCTCGACGAGGTCCTTTAGCTTTCCCTTCCTCTTCCCTAGCAGATTCTGAATGCTCTTCATCTGTCAGATATACCTCTTATCCATTGTAGAAGCCCTCATCCCCGTAGTTCTTCTTAAACAAGTTCCCAAGAGGGACTTCTCTGAACGCTCTCCCACTGCATGTATGTCTAGCCTCTGTGTCGTTGTGGCTATCCGAGTTCTTGAAAGTTAGCTCTTTCGATCCAACCAATTATTGTATCTTCAAGATGTTCTTCTCATGCAATAGAATCTTGATCCTCAACTTCAGAAATTGTAAAAAATTTCCCCTAGGTCCCTTAAAGAAATACCTCTCAGCTTGGCTATATGACTTTACTCTGTCAAAAACAAACTCAGTGATATACCCTCCAATGGTACTATTGAACAAGTGATCTACTGCTCTTGACATAGTGTTATCAACTCTCTTGACCTTCTTGATCAACATTGACATCCAAACCATAGGTGGTCTCAATCTGATCTCAAATTGGGTGTATGATAACCTAGCTAGCCACTCGTATAACTCTTGATGAATTCCTCCAAAGAAAATCTTGTGTATATCAATAAAGATATATCTTCCCAACCAATCCTCTGTACTAAGATTAGGGCTCTTGTTCTAGGCTTCAGTGAAGTCCTTTTATTGATCCTCTATCCACTTTTGAATCTTTGTCTTCGATGGAAACCACCTTGAAATTGCCTCAAGAAGATTCTGGTCCCGACTGTTATAACCCTATAATTCATAGGATCATCTGTTGACTAGAAAATTTTCACTCTGGATGTATTTTGATTTGCAAATAATATTTCATTTCTGCAAATTATTTTCAAGGAAAGGAAAAGAAAAGAAAATTCATGATTGTTGATGCTGAGTGGTGTTTCCTAACCCCATGGAGACAAAAATAAGGGAAGCAGTGCACAAAACCCACAAAAAGCACTAAGCCTAATTTTTTGCTGCATTCACGCCTGGAGAATAAAGAACGTGCTTAGATCGATGGTCGATCTAGCCATGCATAGATGAATGGATGACAGTGGATTCTGGACCCCCTCGATTTTTCTTCTT
>JZKD02S1302789.1:0-11938 GCA_000966675.3 Picea glauca
TTTATTTTTTAGGAGATATTTTATTTCTAAGATTATATATCTAGGGTTTTGAACGGGAATAATCTTTGTAGTTTTTACCTTTTTTACCTAGAATAATCTCTGTAGTTTCTCTGGACTTCTCTGTGGTCTTCAGAAATTATTTTTTGGATTCTTCAAAAGGTTGCGCATTTGGACATCTGAAATGAGGTGATTCACTTTTTACTTTGATTCAATATTAATTTTAGGTAAAGCGATTTATATATATATATATATATATATATATATATATATATATATATATATATATATATATATTTATTTATTTTATGTTTCAAAAGTAAAAGTTGATTTGAGAGATAAAGTCAATCCTTAATAATAATTGTTACATCTTTTTTCTCTTCTCTTCAATATGAGCACTCCACCACCTATTCCAAAAACTCACCCTAACAAGGGGAGGCCCCCCGAAATCACCCTAGAGATCCTTTACAATTATATGGAATTAGTAGAAAAAAAAAAGAGAAGAGAGAGAGATGCCAAAATCCAAATAGAGTTAGAAACATTAGAAAAAAGAAGTGAAGAAAGAGACTAAAACTCAAAATAGAGCTAGAGGCAATGATTGATAAAAAAATCAAAGATACCATTCAAACTCAAATAGAGGATAGATTCTTAGGGTTCAAAAGTGAATTGCAAACAATGAAGGATAGAATTCAAGAAATGGAAAAACATAAACAATCAACCCAAGGAGGGGTTGAAGGAAATCACAATTTGAGAGATAGGATTAAAGAGCTAGAAGAAAAACTAACCAACAATTTGACCCTCAGTAATATGGAAAAAAAATTAGATATCAAACCCCTCAAAGAGGAAATGAATAAGCTAATCGAATTGGACCATAAGCATAACAAAAGAGCCTTGAACCTCATAATTTTTGGTATAAAAGAACAACAAGAGGAGGATACACTAGCAATAGTAAAAGAAGAATTAAAAAATAAATCACAAATTGATACAACNTCCTGAAGAAAGAAGGGAGAAGAACTTTGTCTGAGAGAAGAAGTTGTATTTTCCTTTGTAAAAACCCTATTAAGGAATATCATCGTAGACTACACTATACACAGGGTGAGGCGATTCTTGATCACCACCCTCTACCCGAAAACTGGTCTGCAACATCTTCGCAGGCTGCCCTATGGCTAGGGTGCAACGATTTTCGTATGTGGAAAAAATGAGCATCTTCTCAATGCTTCTAGAAGGAGAAGATTCTATGGAGAGGTGGCCTCCGAACGGTTTGCATCTTACTCACTTTCATGATTTAGTGGGATCATCCTAACCTCCTAACCTTATCCTCTTCATCTTATAAAAGGAGAGGAGCTCTCATGGAGAAAGTTAGCTTGATGAGGGTTTGAGTTGTCTTGTAGCCTGGAGTTTTTAGAGCATGTATGGTGGATTTGAGTTTTTCTTTGTCAAGATATATTGTGAGTGACTTTAAGATCTATGATCTCAGAATCCATGGAGTAGAAATGTGTGGGAAGCAAGGAACTATTGGAAGGAACCTGACAACATCAAGGCATCTAGTTGTATATTTCTTCTACATTCTTTAATATAGATATACTTTTCTTTCCTATATGAATGTTATTTGTTCATATTGTATGATTCCTTAATCACATACATAGTTTCATATCAAATGGACTTTGTTATTCTTGTCTTCATTTTCTTGTGTTTTTTTGTAGATATTTCTCCATAAGCCTCACGACAGAGCTTGGATTGCATTGGTGAAATCGGATCTTCGATATTTAAAAGGTATGTTCTAGATCCATTTCTCATTTGATAATTGAAATCTAAGGAAAGAGTAGTGTACTGTCTTGTTTTGTTCTAGTTTCGTAGTGAAGCTATGGGGATTGATTTGTGTCTGCACTTAACAATTAGCCCGATAACACCCATATGGGTCCTTCAATGTGTAGTTTAACAAGTCCAGAGAAGGAAAACTCGGTGGTTTTTTATGTTTAGAGAGTCTGAAAAGAACTTAAAGGTGAATCCAGGGTTGTCCTTTTTCATAATTTTAGTCTTCAAGGTCCAAAAAAGAGATAAACTATTACTCGGAAGAAGCCCTTTCATACCTTTTAATGAGTGTGAAAGAGAAGCAAGATCACTTGGAAATATTTTAATGTTTAGAGAGTCTGAAAAGAGATTAAAGGAAACTCCAGGGGATTCCTTTTTTGTATAGCCTTTACGAGTCCAAAAAAGTGATAAAAGTATACTCAGTTACTTTCTCATGTTTTTATGAGCGCAAGAAAGAACAAAGACTAAGCTCATTGGCATTACAAAATTCATCAAATAATCTCTTCTCAAATTCCTGCATAATCAAGTGTTTTGGGAAAAAGATATTAGTAGCTTCTCAAAAAAGACAAAAACCCAAAAGTAAACTTTAAAAAATGTGAAAAAGAGGGAAAATTACCAAATTTGAACATATCAAATATCAAATTAGGGCAAGAAATCATTTTTACCTTTGTTTTACTATTATCCTTTCCTCTTTGAGTTTTTTCCTCTTTTGGAGTTTTTTTTGGGCATTGATTGCGAGAGTTGTGGGAGACCGTTTTTGAAACCGTTCAGATTAAGTTGGTTCTCTCCTCTTTCTCATTCATTTTCATGTTTTTTATTGCATTTCATCCCTTAATATAAGTGTTTAGGATCCTTGGGAATCCCTAGAGCACCAAACTAGATCGGTGCTCCCTCAAGTAATCGAGGGGAGCATCGATCATGATTTCAACACCATGGTGTGTGTATTTAGGGAGAGCTAGTGCTCTATTCTCTTCTTTAAGGGAGCGCTAGGCACCAAAAATTAAAAAAAAAAAAATGATTTTTAGGATCAAAAAGGGCAATTTCTTTCTTTGAAAACTTAGTTGATGATGACTAATTGATGAATTGCAAGTTTTCCTCATAGCTAATCATGATTGAATGGAAATAATGTGATAATTAGTTTGATGACATCACTGCTTTACAAGACCCTCAAGCGAGGGAGGCCTTACGAAATTGTGGCTTGCTTAAGTACTTCAAACTCCAGAATATGAGGAAAGAAGTCCTTTTACTCGAATNATGATGATTATATGGGTATAAAGGCCCATGTTTTTTCCCTGTTATGTAATTTTGTATGATATATTTTGACAAAAAAAAAAACTATCAAGAGTATATATATAAACATGTTTTGCAGTGGCTACTTATGTTGTATTTTTGTTTTATATGATGTTTTTATACATATGCTTTATGTTCCAAATGTTTATCTATGCACAATATACCAATCCAACATATAATTTGCTAATGAATTTGTAATCGTATTGAGTTCTCTTGATATATGTCTCTATTATAGAAATTAAAAAGATCTTTCGAGACGGGGAATCCTTAGATGGAGACGTAGTAAAACTGAGTTGTGAATGGTGTACTCACGATTTCATTGACGGACCACAAGTTGGGAATCAAGGTTGATAATCAATTGAGATATACCTTGAGAGGAGGCTTCGATTAAAATTTCGATGATGCCATGATATTCTGTAGCGTTGTTGGTCACAGATTCAAGGCAAATTTCTCCTGAACTCACTAACTCGTCGGAGTGGTAGATGACCCAAGTTTCAAAAGTGATGTTTTAGGTATGTCTACTAGCTCCATCCACAAACCCAAAATAGATGGGAAAGGATGATGTCATATGTGCATTCAATCACAAAGAAAAGTATAAGCAGCTAGGGAAAAACTCATGCATGCAAAAGAAAAGACACATCATGTCAAAAGTATATAGTATAAGAATGTACAAAGCAAACATGTGAGATATTATATGCATAGTACATCTTGAGGTAAATCCCATTTCTAGGCTCACTGAGATATTCCATTGTAATATACTAACTCGTAGGCGCCTCTCTGTAACACGTGTTTTATGATGTATGGCCCATGACACATGGGTTCTAACTTTCCTTCCCCCAATTTGTCATGATCTTGATCATAGACCAGGACTAGATCTCCTTCTATGAAAGTGTGAGGTTGGATGGACTTATTGTATTGGGTTTTGATGTGCTTCTAGAATGTCTCGTTGATGAGAGAAACATCACGATGGGTTTCATCCATCTTGGTTAGATATAAGAATCGTTCCTCTTCAGCAGAAGTATGGGGTAGGAGTTCTACAGTGAATTTCAAAGAGGGAATATCACATTCGATCAGTAATACCGCTTCTATCCTATATATGAACTAGAAGGGTGTAAATCCAATTGCAATTTTAACTGAAGTTCGATAAGCCCAGAGTGCGGAGAAGAGTTGCAGATACCAAGGGATTTTTTTCACTCCCACCATGTGTTGAAGCATGGTTTTCAAGAATTTCTTGATGGATTCAACCTATCCATTTTCCTGAGGGTAGTAGGGGCCCGAGGGATGAATTTTCATGGAGAAAACCTAACTTAGTTTGCAATTCACCCATCATATGGTTCTGGAAATGGGATCCATGATCAGTTACAATATCTTGTGGGATACTGAATCGAATGATGATGTGATTGAACACAAAAAGTGTTGTAGTTCATCCATTGTTAAGGAATGCAGGAATAACCTCATCCCATTTAGTGAAATAATCGACAACAATGATAATATAATTGTGCCCCCCAGCTAAGGTAGGATTACATTGCATAAAATCAATGCCCCATTTTAGAAAGGGGTCGATGGAGATAATGGGATGAAGTAGAGATGGTGGGTACATGATTTCTTCTGAAAGATATAATAGGGTGGGAATTTTTTAATGGCCTCATTGCAATCTTTGAATATGGAAGGCCAAAAATAACTGGCACATAAAAATATTTGGGTTGTAGCCATCCTAGAAAGATGACCTCCACAAGCTCCAAGGTGACAGTCATTTAAAACATGTTCAGCCTCTTCATGGGTTAAGAAATGTCGTAATACAGTGTCAATGCCACAGTTGTACAAGGTTTCACCAATGATAAGGTAGCGCTTTGAATGGTGTCTAATGCGACGGTGTTCATCATGTGAAATGCTAGGCTGAAAGAGTTGGGTTTGGAGATAGAGAATAACATCTCCATACAATGGATTGGACGTACTAATGAGGAACATGGATTCATTGGGAATGGAATTATTGGGCTGAGTATCCTCATCAATATGGGTAAGATGGCAAATTAATTCCGCAAAAACCAATGATTTCTTAGACTTGGATTTGGCAAACTTGAGATTGAATTCTTGGAGAATGACGATCCATTTCAAATATTTACCCCCAAGTACTTGACAAGTCAAGATGTGGTACATGGGGTTCAAGTCTGCAATGATCGTGGTACTGCGTAACATAATATAGTAGTGAAATATTTGGATGGCAATAATTGTTGCCAAAGCCATCTTTTCGACATGTGAATACTAGACTTCGGGACCTAATAGACTTTTACTCAAATAGTAGATCACATGTTCAGTGCCATCATTATCCTCCTGTACTAAGACCATAGAAATAGTGGAAGTAGAGGAAGCCAAATAAAGGATATAATATTTCACATAATTTGGTGGGTGAAAAAGAGGTGTGTTAGTTAAAGCATGCTTAAGAGAATCAAATGAACATTGAGTGGTTGCATCCCAGATGAAAGGGGCATCTTTCTGCACCAATCTCATGAATCCTTTAGTGATTTCAGCGTAATTGCAAATAAAATGGAGAAGAAAGTTTTCCTTCCCTTGAAAACTTTATAGTTGGGTAAGTTTGTCAGGAGGGGGTAAAGCGCGAATGGCTTTGACTTTTAATGGATCCACCCTAATCCCATCTTTAGAGACTAGGAATCTAAGGAGTCTCCCTCATTCAACAATGAAAATGCATTTATGGGGGTTAAAACATGTGTTGTAAAGCCTGCATCAAAGAAAGATGGCTCATATGTGACCAATATGGTCTCGTCGATGAGTCGAGTGAGATGGTAACTCATCGAGATAAGGTTCAACAATATGTTCGATGATGTGGAACGCATACAACATAGCCCGCTGAAAAGTGGCTCCAGCATTTTTAAGGCCAAAAGGTAATTTCCGATAAGTGAAAGTCCCCCATGGGTAGATGAAGTTTTTTTTGTGTTGATCATCTAATAAAATTTCAATATGGTTATATCCATAAAATCCATCCATTAAAGAGAAAATGATGATTTTGGCGTAATTATCGATAATTTGGTCAATAAAGGGTGTAGGGTAATTGTCCTTTGGAAAGCCTTATTAATATCCTGATAGTCGAAGCAAACACAAATTGTCCCTTGTTTCTTGGTGACTGGAACGATGTTGGAAACCCATTCGGTCGGAGGGACGAGATAACTAAAACCAGATTTTAATAATTTTTCAACTTCTTCCTTGATTGTCACAATTTTCTTAGGATGAACCGAGCGAAGTTATTGTCTCACAGGTTTAACTCTAGGGTAATTTTTTATTTCATGAAAAAAAATCGAAGGATCGATCCCTAGAATTTCTTCGTAACTCCAGGAGAATATGTCACGAAATTATTAAACAAGGCAGTATAAGTTTCAACCTCTTTAGTTGAAAAATTTGCACCTAGTTTTATGTTTTCAACAATACCTTCTTTAATGGATATGTCGACAGTAATCGTGTGAGAGATATTTCCCAAATTTCCCTTGGAGATGGTATTTAATGGAGATGGTATCTTGAGTGAATATTGGAGATTGGGGGGAGTCAAAAATATCTCTAGGAAATATAGAGAAAATATCTTTCTTGATTTCATCCAAAATGGGAAGAAAGGACGAACAATGGTGGTTGTCATCCCAAGGTTCCTCCTCAATACTAAGCATTTCCATAATAGATTCATCTGATGGAAAAATATGTAGGATGTAATCGAAAGTAGAGGATAAGGAATCTAATCAAGATGGTAACAAATATGTAGTAGACACCAGTAGATGTTTGTCATCCAGTGAAAGAGAGCTAGATTGAATGGTGTCATATTTGGCCTCTGCGGGACTAAGTGGCATAGTGTCACCTAGTGTATCAAATTTTAAGGGTCTAGGCACGATCCATGGATCAAATGATTCAAAGGATTAGTGTTCCATAGTCAAAATCATATTAACCATTGTGATGTGTTGTGTAGTGGGAGGAAGAGGTGTAGAGAAGGTACCCATGAGTGAATATTCTTTCAAAAGACCTACCCCAACACTTTCATAAGTAATTTTTGAGTCTCCCAGAAAAGGAATGTTGTTGTTCATTTGAGTGCGAGCGTCAGGGGTACATTAATCTAACTGATCGATGATCACAATTTTACCTTGATGACGGAATTGGATGCATCAAAAATCGATGAAGTGACAGAATTCATAGAATAGAACAAACTTCTCCCTAGAAACAAGTTATAATCGAGGGGAGCATCGACTACTTCAATATCTACAGAAACAATTTTTCCTCCCAATTGAACAGCTGAGGATTGTAATAATCCATGAGGAAAAAAAAACTGTTCCATTGAATTCTCTTAACATGGTGGGAGATTGATTAAGACCGGCTGATTTAAGGCCTTTCCGGAAAGCCAAGGAAATGACACATGTGGATTCCCCCTCATCCAATATCGTGTGATGAATATGTTGATTATGGACAATGACATCGATTTGGAAAGAAAGTTGGTGAGAGAGTTGTGATTTAATATTATCCATGTTGAATGTGATATTATTGGATGACTCAGGATCTATAGCTCTGATGGCTATGAAGAGAGTACTACATTGGCTAGGGTAGTGTTTTAGAACTTCGAGAGCTGACATAGCGCAAGGTGCTTTGGCATAATCTTCAACATTGTTGTAGTTTTGAGTAGCACATGAATTAGGATTAATGGTCGAATTTCAAATTGTTCTCTTGGGTGGATGTATAATAGAGTCAAATATTGGTTTCTCAATCTGGAGTGGTCCAGATAGAGGAGTAACTGTAGTGGACAGTGGATCCAGTATAGTTTCAGTGGTTACCTTTTCCTTATCAGGTTTACATGGTGGTGTGTCATATGTCGTATTAAAAGTGGTCAAATATATCCCATTAAAAATGTAAATGTGTGCACTCAATGAAGCTTCCTCTTTAGGAGGATGATTCGGGTTACCTCCTGTTGGAGGTGTAGGCTTTTTTGCAACCAGTGATTGTTGTTGTGGAAAATTATGTGTCAATACAATGGGTTGAGAATTCCCTTTAAAATGTTTAGCAACTTCGTCATGATGGGGAAAATATCGTGTGTAGTGATCTTCACCATATATGAGACATGGAAATTTCAGTTTGCACTGTGGTTGCTTCTTAGTAGAAGGTGGTTTTCCTTTTGTTTTTGCATTTTTGGTTTGATTATTGTTTTTCCTAGCTTTATTCTTAGTTTTATTTTCCCCCTTGACTGTTGTGGAGAAGTAGATTGAAATGCATTCACCTCAAATACTTGAGTTAGGGTGGAGATATATGAGAGTGAAGTTGATCTAGTAGTGGAGGAAATGATTGAACGATTGGTCATGTCGGTCGATTGTGAATTGGACTGGGTTTTGACTGAACCGATAACTCCATCCGCATGAGCGATGGAGGATGGTTTTGATGGGTTAGTTGATGGACGAGGAGCATTTCTAATTAATTCATACAAAGTACCATATTGAGAATAAACCAAGCCCATATAATGGGCACAAGAAATGGCTTCCTCTTCTGTAATGACACCACCCATGGCTACATCATGACCAATAGGAAGTAAAAGAGATTTTGTGAACCACTCAACCAACAATTGGTCAGGATTGGTTTTTTTGATCAACCGTTGTCATCGTCTCAATTCATGAATATGATCATAAATATGTACGGAGTTGGTCTGACGAAGGGAGGTCAAACGTTTTGTGTCGGTATCGTATCGGATAGGTAATTGGAAGTGAGTGAGAAAATCCATGGAAAGTGAATTAAAATCTTGAAAAGTTCTTCGTTGTAACTCAATATACCATTTATCCACTGAACTCATAAGTGTACGTTGGAAAATACGTAACTGGATAGAATCATCCATTACTTAATGTGATGAACACCACATATGTAAGGTCATAATGTGATTATTAGGGTCTTCTCCAGGTTTGTCATCAAATTTGGAATATTGGAAGGAAATTTGGTAGGAATAACTAGCCAAAAAGGGGAGTGTAATATGGGATTGTTTGTTAATATTGACAAATCTGATAGATCTAGAGTGGCTAAGAACGGTAATTGTCGATTGAATTGAGGATGATACTGGTGTGGCATATGAACACCAGTGGGACCGTAAACTGGTTGGGGTGGATAGGTGTAGCCAATAGGTCCTCCCATATGTTGTTGATGTTGACCAGCAAAATTAGGATTCATTTGTTGAGTAATTTGCATAAAAGGAGAGGGGAAACCCATTTATCCATAGGGAGGATAACCTATGTAACCTAGGGGAGGATAGTTTTCTTGACTATTTTGAGGTGGATAAGTAGTTTTCCCTTGAGGGGGGTAACTAGGTTGAACTTGAGGAGGGTAAGGAATTTTCCCTTAGGGAGGAAACTATTGTTGGACTTGAGGACCCCAAGTGGGATTCAGGACCCCTGGGAAGGGTTTTTCATAATGTAATCCAGAAGGATTAGGATTTAGGATTCCTCTTTGTGGGTTGGGGTTTGATATTCCTCCCTGATGTGGTTGATGAAACAAACATCCCTAGGGTGATCCCCAGGATTGTGGGGGGTTTCCAGTGAATGAAGGTTTAAATTTTCCCCTTGTCATTGATTGGTTAGCAACTGGGCTTTGATCGGTGAAAGGGGGTCACCCCCTAGTTGGAACTTGTGTGTTGAAGGACGGTTGCCCCCCAGTAGGGATTTTTCCCACAATTGGGTTTTTTTGTGTGGAAGGTTTTTGCATCCTTTGATGTGAAGGTGTCCCAATAGGGTTTTGTGGAGTATATGAAGTTGTGGCTTGAAGAGGGATGGTAGGTGTAACCGTCAAGGTACTTTTCAAATGACTAGGTAACACGACTCATGTTTCACTATGAACGTGTCTTGAAGTGGTATAAATATTGATTGTTTTTTCAATGGGATGGTTGATAGGCTGACCTTAAGGTCCTTCCTCTACATCGGTGGAGGTAGATCTATGTGGAGGGTCAAAAGGTGGCCAGATAAAATTAAATTTTTCATAAAGGTCACGTCCCGATGGGTTCTCCATATAGAATGAACAAGAGATTGTTGTGGATCTACCATTTCAGTATAAGGGACAAGGGTAGTGTATTCATCATTAAAATTTAGTTGTGTTGGCTCCATATCTAGTTAATTATATGGCCTTGATGGCAGGCTAGGGTGATCTTCTACTATAATGTTACCTAAGGAGTCGAGTCGGAAAAGGAGTGGATTTAGAGGAACTTTCAAATTCAAGTTAATAGGAAAGGTGGAATCTTCAAGAACTGTAAATAAATCTCTCTCGTGATTTTCTAGCAAAGGAGTAGGAGCACTCCCAACATCTGAATGGTTTTCAACATCTTCACAGTAAGTGTCTTCAGGTGAGTTAGGAGGTAGGGGTTCATATCCTTCTAGAGGAAACCCTTGATTCCTACGAGATCTACAAATAAATTTATCAGCCACGGTACCAATTTTTAAGGAAAACTATAGTAAACAAACAACACTTGCTAAAAAATATAGAAAACCAACAAGAAAAACAATGTCTTCTCTCAATGAACGTACTAGTTGGTGATGAAATTCAGCATCGTGCAATCAAATAGAGAAGGGGATAGGATATGAGTGGGTGGATCAGTTACGTTGGTGGACTTCTTAATAAACTTACACCTTAGTGCAAGTTCCCTCATGATTTTACTCGTGGGTTACCCTCCAAGGAGCCCGAGTGAGTTTGGACAACTTTTGTTCCAAGTATAGCAAAGACTTCTCTTCATTGTCACCTCATGTAAGGACCCTAAATATTATGTCCAATAAGGATACCAACTCATAGTCATCCTCTGGGAGGGTATAGTCAACAGTCAAGTTCGAACGTATGGGAAGGATATCAAGTCTGAAATTCTTCAAAAGAACTGAGGACAAATGGACCAGCAAACTCTAGAGGACCTCGAATGGATTCGAAATTCATGAAGCTCCAAGACAAAATGAAAACAGATGATCCTCAAGAATAACCCCCAATATATGATCGTACTGCTATGATTGATTAAGCCTCATATGTATAATCTTTGTTTCCCTCCCACACACGACCTCGTGTTTAACCCCTGTGTGAGAGGGGGATCCCAGCTATGCTTATACGAATCTTGGATTTTCTCTTCTTATCACAAGATTTTGAGTTTGTCTTGAATGATTTGGAGAGTTATTCTCACAACCTATTCCAAATCTCTAGTCCTAGTCTATTGTTGGTGTAATGATCCAAAAAATAAAAATCTCTAGTTTGATTTTAATTAGCATTCATTTTCATGGTTGTTCATTACACAAGGGTGGATGATAATGAAACTGATGAGGTTTGAGACTCTAATCCCGAAAAGGTAAAAAGAATGATATGAAAAAATTATTTTCAATGAATTCCTATCTATGGGAAGGAGAAGAGTTTCTTTTCTTTTTTCACTAGCAAACACTCGACAATGAAAAATTTTATACTATTTTATTCTCAAAAAGAATTCAAATGATTTCCAAATTATAAAGAAAATCCTTTTCATTATCCAAAACCAATTCATACAAGTATTTCTTTGTTTGATTGCAAATGTAAATTAAAATGTTCATCTAATGCTTCATGCTTTCACTAATAATGAAAAAGGTTCACTATTGTGATTTGGAAAAGAAGAATCAAAAGTACACAAACAAAGACACTCTCAGCAATAAACAAGAGACCAAAAGAAGAATAAACTATTCACTCAAAGAAAAACACTAAAAAACCAAAAGTCACACTTTATAGTCTTTTGAAATTGAGTAAGGAATAAAATATAAGGAAAAAAATATTGTGATCAATGACCTTCCTTATGAAAACCTCTAATCAATCAGATAATCGAGAAGAGAAG
>JZKD02S1302800.1:0-11938 GCA_000966675.3 Picea glauca
TGCGCCACCCTTCTTCTCCTCTCACCAACTTGAAATGTCAACTTGCCTCATAAGATCATGGGCAAGTGAAGTGTGTGTTAGTAGTGAGGCGCTAGCCTCTTATTTATACTAATCTAGCATGTGTGACCATCTGGCAGGGCCGACCTCTCTCCAGGCCTCCCATACTTTTCATTAATGGGTTGAGCTGAGGTCTCAACCACCTGCTCAATATTCATTTATTGCCTCCTACAGCTAAACCCGATGCTTCAGCCCTTTAACCAGCTCCTTCTATTACCCCAAGTGACCACGGGCCGTGACCCTGTGCCCATCTTCAAAGGCACTCTTTGCGTTTCGGGTTTCAGTGATTCCCGATGCAGTGGAGGAGCGACCCTTTATCTCTTGACATCCCAGTAGCTGAAATGTCGAAATGGCTCCCGGGCGCTTTTCATTTCGAGTTTCGGGGTTTCAAAATGCAGTGGAAGAGAGAGACCCCGTGTCCTTTGAAGTCCCTGTAGCCGAAATGCTGAAATGGCTCCCAAGCGCTTTTCACATTTCATGTTTCGGGGTTTCGAAATGCAGTGGAAGGGAGAGACTCCGTGTCCTTTGAAGTCCCGATAGCCAAAATGCTGAAATGGCTCATCATTTCATGAATTTGGCCATAAGAGACGATCTCATGCGCTAGACCTCGTGCAACTCTGGGACTCAAACTTGCCTGATAACCGTCGATCTGCTACATCTGTGGATCCTCTCCGTTGAAAACAAAATGCTCACTCGTTTGATTTTAAGCCCGAACTGGACTTCTTCTGTGTGCTGCGCTCGATGCTCATGACTGCGGTCTTTGAATAAAACACATTTGATGGGTTTTTGAAACCCCCTTTCTATGCATTTATACCAAGGACCTGAAATCGGAGAGAAACACCACCTTGCAAGAATTGGCGCTAACAACTTCAAGGCTTGGACTATGGCTTATCTCAACAGCTACGGTGCCAAGGCCAATGCTCAGCAACAAATTCAAGTAGACTGTCTTTATCCAGGTTGTTCTCTGTCTTTTACTCACTCATGCCCAACACTTGAGGTTCTCATCAATCAAATGATGTCTAACTATTTCTATTGCTCAACACAAGAACCACACCAATGAATTAACACATCTTCTCATTTGATTAGAGGCACAATCAATTGATTATAAATCTAAAATATCTATATGGTTGAGTTGTGTGATATGGTAGAGTCTATTTGACAAGGATACGGCTGTAGCCCAAGAATGCTACACATTCTCAACAATTATTTCCTCATTAAACAAAAGAAGGAGCAATTGTGTCTACTGTTCAATTAGACAATAGGGTCTCAATGAGCACTCTCAACCATAAAAATACATGTCTCAATAATTTCTTGACTGGAAAACAAGGCAATGGATGTATAAACATTTTACATTTTCTTATTTCAGACTGTGGTTTTCCATTCACAATGCAATGACACCAANGACATAATCAAGAAGCTAAGGAGGTCATTGAATCAAAGGCACAAAGTGTTGCAGATTTGAAGAAAAATATTGTATTTGGAGCAGTAGCTCAATAGGAGGATGCCCCCTCGAAGAGGCAAGTGAATAGGAGAGGATCTCTTCCATAATAGGATCCATTGTATGGTGTTTCCCTACCTCAAGGGTTTTATAATAATAAAGTGTGGTTTCTTCTATATTGCTTGTGGATATATTGTGTATTCAGTATTTGTGGTGATTATATTGTTAGATCTATTTAGGTTCTTAACATTGAAGAAGCCAAAAGAATAGAAGAAATATTGAAGATTCAAATAAATGAAAAGGAAGAGTCATGTTGTAAGTTATAAGATGAAATTGTTGACCTTAGAAAGAAGATAGAAAAGTCAAACAAATTCTTGAATAGCTCACGAATCTTGGATGAGATCTTGGAAAATCAAATTTCATCATGTGATAAATCAGGTCTTGGATACAAAGGAGAAGATACACATGCTAAAGAAAGCACCTCAAAGAAGCATGAGGTAAGTCCATCAATGAAGGAAGACAATGTTTCAAAGCAACCATCTACACAAGACAAAGGATATTCAAAAGAACAAAGAAAGGAAGACATCAAGAAGCTACTTTTGGGACACCAAAGCAAAGGTATGAAAGTATTTTTCATGGGCATTGTTATTCATGTAATGGATATGGTAACAAATATTTTGAATGTATATCTTATGAAAGCAGATATAATGGAAGATTCTATAACACCACAAGGTGTCGGAGATGTGATCAAATAGGACACATTGTTTTTCACTGTAACTCCATGAGATGCTACAATTGTAGTGGATTTGGCGACAAATCCCAGGAGTGATGGAACACAAGAAGAAATTCCATGATGAGGACTTCACATAGCATGGCTAGAAAAAGGAATGAAGTAAGAAAGGGATACATCTTTGAAATGATGGATGCTCAAAGATCAAGTTATGAGGAGAAGGATCATCTACAGAAGTGGGTGAAGAAGACAGAGCAACCAGAACAGAATGAAAGACTAAAGGGAAGCTTAAGTAAGACATCTACTAAGGCATACGCAGGTGACAGTGGTGACAGTCGTGTACATATGCTAGTTGACCTTGCATAGGTCACATACACACACACTCTGATGTGCAACAGGCCGTGTATATATGGTAAATCCTAAGGAAAAGGGCTATGCATAGAGGTTGAAGCTTGATTTGATGGTATAACTTTGTGTTGCAGGTTCGGACATTGTTTATTGCAGATTCTGACAATGTTTGTTGCAGGTTTTCATGGTTCTAAGTTAGATCACGCAAGGTTATGATATAAAATAAATCTTGGGTGCATGGCACTAACCCATGAGTATGAATTGATGTTGATCAAATTCTCATCTATTGGATTATGTAAAACAATCTGTTGGGGTACATGGTTGGTACATAATTAAAGTTTCATTGATATATCTTATGATGTATTATTGGAAGCATATGGTATTGTTGGATATCATGATGCATGCATTTTTCATGTGGTTGGACTACATATTGGGACATGTAGTTGGTGAGTTGAGTTGATAATCATGTTGTACATCATTGGGAGTCATAGCTTGTTGATGCATGGTTGATATACTTTTTTGGTGCAAATGATGATGCATGATGGTACACTCATAGATGGTATTTGTTTGGCATATTGGTAGATGCACATGGTTGCCATATTGGTGGATGCACATGGTTTCCATATTGGTAGATGCACATGTTGGAATATTGATAGAGGCATATGGTTGATGTACATGGATGTTGTGCATTGTGGAAACATTTTGGTACATGATGTACTTGGTTGATATATCGTTCACAATTACTTACTTTTATTATTGACATTCATGATGCATGGTATGGAACAAGTTTGATGCATGAACAGGTCCAAGGATCATCATATGGTAGCATATTATTCATCGTGCATAGAAGAAAGGGGGAGACATACCCTTAAGGGGAGTCATTCTTCTTCCCATGATTCTCGGAAGACATATCTATCAGATGCGTACCTAGAAAAGAGCTCTATATTTGAAGAAAGAGCATAGAGGCATAATTCTAGGAGGAGTGATGGTTACAGGGGGAGTATGTTTGATGTATCTTCAGCATTACATCAAAGTGATATCCCTTGTTCAAAAGGGGAGAGATTATTCAGAGGAAGATCAAAGGAATTCAGTCAGGGGGAGCAACCCCAAGCAGATTTCAAGAAGGGGGAGAAGCCCCAAGAGGAGAATGGTCCTTTTCCATTGATGTCAAAGGGGGAGAGTTAATCACATTGATTTGATTGATGTCTATTGATGTGGAGAGATAGTCACATTGATTATTAATGTAGAGCATGCCTTATCTACATGTTGACATCAATAATTGGTAATTGGTTTTGACATCAATGTTGGTATTTCCATCAATGCCAAAGGGGGATACTGTTGGATCATGTTGTCATTGATGCCAATGGTTTGATTATTTGGGAGATTGTATGATCATGTGTCATAGATACAAATGGTTTTATTGATTGATGTCATTTATTGATGTCAAGTAATTGATTGATTGATTATTTTCCTTGATGAGAATGATGTATGTCAAAGTGGAAACCAATTGATAAAGATGCATCATTGATATGATGCATAGATGAAGATGGATCAATGAGTTTTCATTGATACATGATGATGCATAGCTTGTTTGATGAAAATATGACTTATTATTGTCTTATCATGATTGATAAGGTGCACAAATGGATGAACTCCAAAGTGGTCCCCTTATGGTGAAAGCCCTCACAAGAAGATGCTTTACGGATTGAGTTATCCTAGAATAATGGTTGGAGGACCCATGCTTGTATGTGGAATAATGAGATGAATATCAATGAAGTTGTTGGTGAAACTATCCTAGATGGATAGTACTTTTCATGCCACTTCCGGTGGTATGTGGAATGTCACATAAATCCTCACTATTTGAGAGTTATGGCTCTACGAAGTTGAAGGACCCCCATATGAAGGCTTGAATCCCCCAAGGTCAAAGAAGTCAAAGTGCTTGAAAAGAAGAAATCATTATTTAAATGATAAAGTAAAGTGACAAAGTCAAGGTGGATTATTTAAATAATAAAAAGAAGTGACAAAATCAAGAAGGAATATTTAAATGATAAAGTATTGGAGAACTTTCTATTTACGGAAAGTGGTTAACCCTAAAATAAGGAAAATAGGTAAAGTGACCTAGAAATGGGTTAAGTAACCTAAAAATGGGTAAAGTGATGTAGAGGATGAAAGTATAAATAAGATAGCTATGGACTCTTTCACTTCATCCTTTTTGTGGATCAATGGAGAGATTCTTGTGAATATCTTTTGGAGTATTGATGGAGAGCTTATTGAGCATTATTGGTGTGGATCTCTTGAGAATTATTGAAGATATATTCTGAGGAAGAGAGCGAGAGGAGGATCTCATGAATGCATTAAAGTTTCTTCAATGTCGGAGATCTTGACGACAAAATTCTCAAAACTTAAGAAACCCTAGTTTCTGAGGTATATGCGGGCTGTCTGTGCTTAGGGTGCGTATACATTTAGGTATACGTGGGTTGTCTGAAGATAGGGAACGTATGGTGGATAAAATGGTGAATACTTGTGTTTGAGTTGGTGCCAAGCTCTTGGATGATTAGGCAGGTTCCAGATCTTCATTCTATGGCCTCATATCTATCACTAAGACACTGGTATGATTACATTATTGTATTTATGAATAATATTGTTTGATGTGATGGGAATTCTTAGGGAATTCTTGGTATGGATTCTATGATGTGGTTCAGTTTGGTTGATTTTTTTAATGAAGTGATCAGTACTCTTGTGATTCATTGGTGACATGATTACTATGGTATACTAGATGCTTATACATGTTTGAGAAAACATTCATATTGATCTATTGTGGAGCATGAGCAAGCTATTGGAGAGATTGGAGATGTTGTGACTGGCTGTGGGTGATTTTGGACAGTGGAAGACAAAAGAGAAAGTGATTGCAGGTTTCATAGGATCTGAGCATGTGAAGCAAATAAAACCCTAGTTGCTTAGAAGCATACACATGTTGCATTATAAACTGGCTGCATGCACACGCGGGCTATAGTGAGTCAGGGCACATACACACGCAGGATGCGCTACTGACAAGTCACGTACCTATTGACAGATTGATATCTGTTGAGGATTGTTTCCTCATCTCAGTTGGTGCTGAGGGTGTAAATTGAGTCTTGCATTATAGAGTTGGTGCTCTTGTAGAGTTGTACTCTATTCAGTTGTTGCTAATAAACCTTGGATTGTTGTCCATAACAAAAAGAAAAATTGTACATACATATTGTGTTCTTTGTGTTCCTTGTGGTGATGAATTTTTGATGATATATTTCTGATATATGTTGTTGATATATGTTCTCATCTAACTGGTTGTAAATGACAGCAATGGGTAATGAAAAAATTTTGAATGTTAATTAAGAAGATTTTGTGTAAGAGGGATGTTTTGGAAAAAGAACCCCACACTCGTTCACCCCCCCTCTAAGTGTGGTAGGTGTGTCCAACAACCTTGAGGGGGTAAGGAATGCATAGGGAATGTTAATTTGTACCCCCCATCTATTGAAGGAGGGGAATTTGGTACAGATGTGTATGGTGTGCACATAGTAGGTAGATAGAAGGGGGGTCCTTCTTAAGGGTTTTCATAGTGATTTGTGTTGTAAGGAGGTGAAGGGACACCATATGGTTTGAAATGGGTTATAAACCCAATTAGTCTATTAGCATAATGGGATGTCCATGATATTTCCTAACCAAATGGTTGGGATTGAGGGGTGTTGGGGAGCATCGTGAATAGGTAGATGGACTAAGAGTAAATAAAATCAAAGTGTAGGTCTTTGGTTATAGCCTCTTCTTCACTTCGAAGCATGACATTGAAAACATCTTTTGCGATGAGGGACAAGAGATATTTGAGGAAGCATTCTAGGAGGAGTTCATCCGTAATTTCAATTTTGCATAAGATTCTCCATCGACACCACTTGTGGATATGATTTGTGATATGTGCAAGGGTGTTTTGAAAGAAATATATGATAATTTATAAACCAATGTCATGGATAAATGGTAACTGAAATAAGTATAAGAAATATTTTTCTAATGACACAAATGTCGCATGGGACCCTTCTTTCTCATAGATGTACCATTTCACAGAGGAACCAATTAAGTTTCTTTGGAAAATTATCAACTAGATGGAATCATCAGTGATGCTATTGGATGAGCACCAAGGATGGAAGGTCTTGACATGATTTTCCACATCCTCACTTGGCTTTCATTCAAACTTGGGGATGTTTGAGGGGATCTTGGTTGACATGGGTGGTTAAGAAGGATCGTGTAAGATAGGGTCATTGGTTAGATTCATTAAATAAAAAAGATTCAATGAATCCATGTATGGTAGGTCAAGTGTACGAGGGCCATTTCTTAATGAGGAAGGACCATTAGATGGGTTTTTTTGAGTAGTTTCACCTAGCAAGGTTGAACCAAGTAATACTGAAGTCATAAGTGTTTGTGAGTGGAGATGTGGAATTGGTGAAGTAGTAAGGACAATAATACCTCCCAACAATGGTGGGAGGTTTTGAAGGCATATAGAACACGAAGGTGATAATGTGTCCGCTATGGTTATAGAGGCAACATGTTTGTGATTTGTAAGTGAAACAATTATAACTTGTTCTTTTGAAATGGAATGGCCTAATCAAGGAAAATAACAAATACAAATGTATTAAGTGATACTAGAAATGAAAACATAAATATATCATATTTATTAGAGTTTTTTGATAGGATGGGATCTTTCTACGTGAGTGAGTGAAAAAATAAAATCATGTGTACTAAAATACTTAACATTCTTTCTCTCAAAATTTCATTGGATCTTCCAATAGCTTCAATAGTGGGGCATGAAATCACTGGAAGAAGGCTAGTGAATAAATGAAAGGATCAATTATCCTAAGGGGTACTAGGGGCATGTCCCAAAGGAATTGGTGACATTTCCCAATACCCTTTCAACATTTGATCTAGGTTTAATTGCAACCTACAACTGCCACCTTTGTACAAATCCATGGTTTTGGCCACTAGGTTACCTCCTTCAAGTGTGAGTAGGAGACTCTTGTTGATTAAGGTCGGTTGTCATTGATGTCAACCCTTGAACAAAGCCCCGTAGCACAAAGGTTTGGGTAATGGAACCAAAATTGTTTGATGTGAATATGACTCATTATTTTTTTTTCATGGTTGATAAGAAGTAAATATGGATGAACTCCAAAGTGGTCCCCTTATGGTGAAATCCCTCACGGGAAGACGCTTTGCGGAGTAAGAGAACCCATGATTAATTGTGGAATAATGAGATGAAGGACATTGAATTTCTCAAGGACACTATCATATATGGATAGTGCTTTTCATGCCATTTATGGTGGTATGTAGAATGTCACATAACTCTTCACGGTTAGAGAGCTATGACCATGTGAAGTTGGAGAACCCAGGTTTGGGTAATGGACCCAAGTTTGTTTGATGGATAACGGTATGATTTTTGATATATTTTAAAGAAATACTATTCTATATGGATAGTACATGTCATTCCATTTCTGGTGGTATGCGGAATGTCACATAACTCCTCACGGTTTGAGAGTTATCGCCTTACGAAGTTGGAGGACCCTCATATGTCATCTAGAAGCCCAAAAAGGTCAAAGTAGTCAAAGTGGTTTAAAAGATTTTAAAAGGTAAATAATAAAGTGAAGTGATGAGTGTANCTCACGGTTTGAGAGTTATGGCCTTACGAAGTTGGAGGACCCTCATATGTCATCTAGAAGCCCCAAAAGGTCAAAGTAGTCAAAGTGGTTTAAGATATTTTAAAAGGTATATAATTGACGCAAACGCGCCAACCAGGACATGTCTGCTCCACCAGGACCTTTTTTTCCCTTAGGCCCGAAGAACTGAAACGCTCTTCAAATCCCCTATCGAGACTTTTCTCTACCCAAAAAACTATCCTTATGACTCCCCTGTGTTATATCGGGAAATCGGACCTCGCGAGATCGTGAGTCCTGCACTCGTGAAAATCGGATATTACAAAACCCCGAACCCTGATGGAGTGTCCACGTCACACCTTCCTCGTCTCCGGTCGGTAATTTCCCTATCGGGAAATCGGCATATGCGATGTCGCGGTTCACGGATATCACGAAGCTCCGAACCCCGAACCCCGATGCCACCTGTCCTCTGTCCACGGCAAATACCTAGGGCCCACACTCCCATAATGATCGGGAAATCACGTTTCGGGAATTCGCGATCCCTGATGCACTGTGTCACGGACCTTTCCAAATCCTGAACTCCGAATTGCGATGCCACTTGTCATCACCTCAGGGCGAGACCTAATCCTCCGACACTTGTCCTCCACTCAGCGCTATCGAAAAATCGTGGATCGCGATTTCACCCTACGCAATGCACTTGACTCCGGAAATTCTGAAATGCCGAATCCCGACTCCTCGGGATCTCTCACCACGTGTTCCTCCGATCAACGGCTCCAACAACGTCGGGAAATCGTCGGTCATGATTTCGGTTTGCAAGTGGTTTTCACTTCGGAAAACCCCGATGCCTCCAAACGCCGACTTGCTCAGATCTCTTGCCACGTGTCCTTGCTAATGGATGGCTCTGGTCGCCCGTCGAAATATCGCGAATCGCGATTCCAACCAACGTAAGTTCTATGTCCTTGGAAATTCTGAATCCCCGATGGACTGAACCCCGACTCTTCTCCTGATGTTGACACGTATCCCCTTGAGATCAACAACTGAGATCCTTTTGGGAAATCGCGGATCGCGATTTCATTCTACATGAGTTTCAGGACCACAGAAACTCTGATATTCCGATGAACCAAATCCCGATAACTCCTCCTCTGCTCATTGGGGCTTAAACCTAGTGCAACTCTGCATGATATGATGGCTGGCGAGATTTCGTCAATCTCTTCGGTGAATCCTGACCGTCGATTCCTCCCTCTCGAGGATCTCCTGAGAACGGCTAAGTTTTCCTTCTCAACACTTGATTTCTGACGTCTGCGCTAGAAACTTCTACTCGAACCCTCCTTGGCACAACTCTTGTGCTTTCTTTCAACTATGTAATGAAGGTACTATACCTCCTGAGATTTTCCAATCTGATTCCTCCAAGGAAAGCTCGCACGCACTCTTCGTGCTCGACTTTCAACAGCTCCCTGAGTGTTGAGTCTTTAAGACTCTGTGTACCTCTGACAACAGTAGTCTATGCCTTCCTTTTGCTCAGACTAGCCACTGAGACTTCAAGTTTAGCCTACACCTCCCCTGCACGACTCTACCAACCCAAACCAACTTCTAGGTGAATGAGAATAAGGGTTTAACTGTCGAGCCTCATCAACGCACTCTATGCGGATGAATTCAACTGCACTCTATGCAGGAATCTCTTGGCTCAGACAGAGAAATAATTGAAACTTATTCTATCCTCTCTCTCTCTCTGACTTCAGTTAAAAATCCTGAAATCTTCATGCACAGCATATTCAAAGCAAATGCATAACAGAAACAAACATTCATGAGCACATAAACAACATACACAGAGAAACAACACCAGCCATGAAATTGAATCAAAGACTCCATTCTATTAATTCAAAAACATCTGTACATGGGTGTTCTTCACAAATTCTCTGCTTGCTCTCCCTTCTTGCTCCTGAATAATCTGAATCTTGAATAATGTACAAAGGAGGGTGTCTATATCCATTTTCCCTCTCGAACTCTAAACTGTCTAATCTAGACTTAAAACACTATCTACGTGTATTAAATATATTAAATGCCTCCTATCTAATTCAGACAAGAGCGTATGGCTCGAGGTCTGATACAACATACAAAAGGCGTTCTTTCATAAATGGTGCATTTATACATTGGCGCATTCTCTTGTTTGAAAATTCAAAAAGTTTCAGCTGGTCTTGTCCAACTGTTGTTGTCTTTCATGATGGCTCGCTTGTCATGGGCGATGCTCCTGCATCATACTCCTCGGCATTGAAAATATTCATGGGCTCCTGTCCATGAGCTCCTGCACAGTCTGTCCATGCTTTTGGATAACTTCTTCTGTCTCCCAGCTGGCATATTCCACTGGATGATTTTTCCATTTCACCAGATACTCGAAGTATTGCTTCCGTCTGGTTCTTTTGCTGACTGTCTTGTCAAGTATGCGCTCCATCTGTGGCCTTTCTGCAATTGGCATCTGCTTCTTCCACTGGATCGCTGGCTGCTCATCATTTCCAGTTCCTGCTTCCTCAGCCTTATATGGATATAAGTCTGAAACATTGAATGTCAGAGATATTCCGATGTCATCCGACAATTCAATCTCATAAGCATTTTCTCCCAATTTCTTCAGGACTCTGCACGGCCCAATTTTCTTCATTTTCAGTTTTTTGTATGTTCCCCTTGGGAACCTTTCTCTCCTCGGGTATGCTAGAACTAGATCACCAACTTCGAATTGAAGTTGTCTCCTATGTTGATCTACTCTGCGCTTGTATTCCTGGTTCGTTTCCAACAATCGCTGCTTCACTCTGCTGTGAATTTCTTCCATCGCTTATGCAAATTCTTCAGCGCTTGCACTCTTTGTGAATATCTGTTCTGAGTCCCCCAGTTCAGATACTCCTCTCGACTACCTGCCATAAACAATTTCAAATGGGATTTTTCCTGTGCTCCTGTTCACAGAATCATTGTACACAAACTCCGCCTGTGGCAACACATTGTCTAATCTAGACTTAAAACACTATCTACCTGTATTAAATCTATTAAATGCCTCCTATCTAATTCAGACAAGAGTGTATGGCTCGAGGTCTGATACAACATACAAAAGGCATTCTTTCATAAATGGTGCATTTATACATTGGCGCATTCTCTTGTTTGAAAATTCAAAAAGTTTCAGCTAGTCTTGTCCAGCTGTTGTTGTCTTTCATGATGGCTCGCTTGTCATGGGCGATGCTCCTGCATCATACTCCTCGGCTTTGAAAATATCCATGGGCTCCTGTCCATGAGCTCCTGCACAGTCTGTCCATGCTTTTGGATAACTGCTTCTATCTCCCAGCTGGCATCTTCCACTGGATGATTTTTCCAGTTCACCAGCTACTCGAAGTATTGATTTCGTCTGGTTCTTTTGCTGACTCTCTTGTCAAGTATGCGCTCCATCTGTGGCCTTTCTGCAATTGGCATCTGCTTCTACCACTAGATCGCTGGCTGCTCATCATTTCCAGTTCCTACTTCCTCAGCCTTATATGGATATATGTCTGAAACATTGAATGTCAGAGATATTCCGATGCCATCCGACAATTCAATCTCATAATCATTTTCTCCCAATTTCTTCAGGACTCTGCACGGCCCAATTTTCTTCATTTTCAGTTTTTTGTATGTTCCCCTTGGGAACCTTTCTCTCCTCAGGTGTGCTAGAACTAGATCACC
>JZKD02S1302811.1:0-11938 GCA_000966675.3 Picea glauca
TGTTAAAGATAGAACGGTCGGGGGGGTCCGGAAAGACCTGTCCATCGTAGATCTGAGCGTGATTATCTGGACCATTGATACATGAACGGAGCATAAGTGAGGGCACGGAAAATACATGTGCCTAGAAACTTAGGGTAAGTTCTTTTCACAGGTTTTCTCCAAGACTTTTCATGTCTACACCACCAAGGGGTTAGTCGAACAACATTTTAGGTATCCAAATCATGGTGCAACATTGATCGTAAAACTAGTTCTTATTGAAATAAAGCAATGAAGCAACTAGCCTATATTCTAACCTAGCTTCCTATGACAATTAACCCAGATTAGACTGTTGGGTTAAGAATTTACTCTACCCTGGGGCTATCTGACCAAGATTAGACAGTCTGGCCAGATTTATTCACTAATATACCCTAGACACTTTGGCTAAGATTAAACTGTTTAGCCAAACTCATTCACTAACCCTATCAAGATCAATTTAAAATAACTTGGCCTTGCTTGAAAGGTATGGACCAAGTTACTATTATTGCATGGGGATTTTATTGAAATTCTTTTATGCCCTCATATGCATATAAATCTAAATATAAACAAAAAAAATATTTTGTTCATACATAGATTAATGCGGAAATAACAGTAAAAGAATACATGCAGTACTTCATAGGCGAAACCCATAGTATAACATCATATACATGCAATATTCATCAATTATAACACATGTACATAAACACGTCATGTAAATGATCATAGGAATAGATACTCATCTTTCAATTGAAGTATGCCAACTACATGCAGATCTTCCACGAACCTCCTAGCCTTAGACCACGTTGTTCATCACGCTCAATAGTGGGTCACTCTCGAGCTGGAACTAAGCTCCACCCAGGGAAAGGGAATCCTATACTAGGTTGAGGTTGTAGGAAACTGCACAGTGCAACTGGAAGAATTCTTTCCAGGAGCCTTCTTACACCCACTACTCACATACTCTCATTCCCACATGCCATTTTCACCTCGGAAATATGCACCTTCACTGTTCCATAGTCCATCGACGCTCCATTTCCCCTTTTCAGGGTCTCGACAATAGGTTGGATCAAGAATTCTTAGAGTTCCGTAGATGGTGCTAGACTCTCTCTAGGAGAAAATCACTTCCGAAAAAACTTTCTCACCTGGAGAGAGATGCTCACAGGCATGACAACCTGCCTCTTCAACCATGAGCCTGACAACCCACCTCTTCAACCATGGGCTTGACAACTTGCTTCTTCAACCATCTTCCACTCAGTTTTGAACAAGGTGAGGACAATAAAAAATCTCAATATAACTTAGGGAATGGAAGAAACCAAAAAATCGGTAAGGAAAAACATGGTTTTGGAAAGCACATATAAGCTGGATTCACAGGAAAACACATATCATCTTCATGGGTTATTGGTTTCAAAGGTGCGTGAAAGATGCAAAGGTCGACAATAGAGTCCAAATGAGTTAGGCGGGGATGGAAGAATGGGAAGCGAACCCCCCAACAAGCTAACTTTCCAGCTTAAATTGCATGTGCCTGAGCCGACAGATGTCGCCCATGAAGCATGTTCCTTTCCATTTGGAAGTCACCCGTCCTCCCAAAATAACTTAGGATAAAAACATATCCTTCTAATCAGTTTTTGGAATAACAATAAATTATTATTGATTCGGATTATTTTTGGCACGAAATGAGAACAGAGATATAATAAAGAAATGCGTAGAGATATCGAAGACATTCAATAATATAACATAAATATATCAGAGATGAAACCATAAACATGGATATACAATAATACATGATTTCTATTAATGAAAAAAATGTACAGAGACCATAAAAATAGAGAGTGAAAGACTTGCTAGAATGGTGGCAGCTTATCTCTGAGAAGAGATGTGATGGCTACTCGCATTCGCAAGAAGATGATTAAAATGAGGCTCTAAAAGAATTTTTACCATAAACATAAATGAAAAAAACTTTATATATCAAAAAACCTAACCCTAGGATATGAAGCGCCAAAAGTCATGTGGGCCCCGTTTGGGTAAGTTAGTACATCAACTTCCCGGGGTCGTAACTTTTGCATACGTTCTCCGTTTTAGTCGTATGATAGACCATTGGAAAGGTATCGTCAAGGAGATTCATTTTAGTCTCAATGTCAAATTAAATTCAATATTTCAAACCTTTTCCCCAAGAAACATCGTTTAGTTCCCCAAAATGGCCCCAAAAGTTAAAACCTACTAAAAATAGTAAATTACCAAAATTGTCAGAAAACTGTTTTGACCAGTTGGAAAAAGTGGGTGGCCACCTATATTCACCAGGATCAATTGTTCTCTTGGAATTAATACCTTAATATTATCCCCTCTTTCCAACCTCGCAGCCCCCTCTCCCTTACCCAACCTAGTGGTATCTTAGTCCCCCATCACTCTTTCTTCATGGCTGGTTTACATGCAACGATGTTTTTATATTACGCATATGAATAGTTACATGTTCAAAAATAAGATCTTGTCCTTTAACACCTAGGATCTCTGGCCTAATAACACATAATCTTACCATCTTATAATTGCTCGGCTCACCAGCCTACAAAACATATTTACAATTCATAAAATAATTGGGGCTCGTCCTTGGGGCATTACAATTCCCTCCCCTTATTTTTGCACTATCCTCAGTGAAAACTTATTTACACAGCATCAACAAGATTTTCAAAATCTTAAAAACGATGTAGGAATTCTGCCCACATAGCGTCCTCATTCTCCCATGTCGCATCCTCAGGACCGTACCAGGTCCATTGGACCTTTACAATCCCTACAACTCGATTCCAAAGTTGTTTTCTCTTTCGGTCCAATATGTACACCAGATGCACCTGCAAGACGCCTTCTTTATCCACCTGAATCACATTCCAACCAATTACATGATTAACATCAGGTATATATTTCTTAAGTAATGAAATATGAAACACATTATGTACAATCATGGATGCAATAAGTGAAAGCATATATGCAACTGGTCCAATCCTTTATAGGATTTCAAATGGCCCACAATATTTGGCTGCCAACTTGGAATAGTTTCCCAGCTTTAGGGAAATTCTGTTGGCTTTCACTTTCAAGAAAACATGATCACCCACTTTAAATTCCCTACGGGTTCTATTCTTATCAACATAATTTTTCTGCCTGTCTTGGGAAGCCTTCAAATTCTGCTTAATCTTCAACATTTTTTCTTCCATTTCCTTGAGAAATTCTAGCCCAACCACTGCCCTATCAGCTAGGTTATTCCAACTTATTGGTGTGTTTCACTTTCTGCCATAAAGTGCTTCAAACAGGCTCATCTTCAATGATGCTTGATACCCATTGTTGTAGGCAAATTCTACCAAGTTTAGGTAGTCTTCCCATTTAGATGGTTTTTCCATCACATACATCCTTATCATATCTTCTATCACTTGGGTCACTCTCTTTGTCTACCCATCAGACTCAGGATAATAAGTAGTGTTGAAGTTTCGATTCGTTCTGAATCCTTTGAATAACCCCTTTAAGAACTTTGAGGTAAATTTTGGGTCTCTGTCAGACACAATTTTTTTGGGAATGTCGTGCAATCGTTCTACTTCCCTCATATAGATATCAACAACATTATCTGCCTTGTGAGTAGTCTTCAATGGAATAAAATGGGCATCTTTTGTAAGCTTGTCCACCACTACCATGATGGAATCATGTTGCTTATTTGTTCTGGGTAATCCTGTGATGAAATCCATTGTCACCACTTCCCACTTCCACTCAGGAATGGGTAATGGTTGTAGAAACTCAGCTGGGTGCCTATTCTTATCCTTGACCTTCTGACACTCCATACATCTAGCAATGTATTCTACAATTTCCTTCTTCATGCCTCGCCAAAAGTAATGGCTCTTGACTATTGTCACTATATTTTGATATCCAGGGTGTCAGCGCAAGTCACATTATGCATTTCTTTCAAGATCATAATTATCAATTCTTGGAAATTGGGTATATATATTCTATTTTTGTACAGGAGTGTTCCATCAGATTCCAATTTATAATCTTCCACTTTATGTAGCATCTTACCTTTCTATAGTTTTGTCACCAATTCTATGTATTGCAAATCTTCATTTGCAGCTTCCAAAATTATGCCTTTAATATCAGTTTGATACATGTTAATGGTCATAGCATGTAGTTCATGTACTCTTATGCTGAGTGCATCAACCACTTTGTTCTCCTTTCCTTTGATATGCTTGATATCAAAGTCATACTCACAAAGGAATTCCAACCATCTAATCTGCCTAGCGTTCAAGGTTGGTTGATCAAACAAATACTTTAGACCATTATGGTATTTCCTCAGTTCAAACCTCTTTCCAATGAGGTAATGTCTCCATTTCTTTAGAGCATGTACAATGGCTGCCAACTCCAAATCATGAGTTGCATAGTTTTTTTCATGATCCTTCATATTTCTGGATTCATAACATATTACAAACCCATTCTGGCTGAGGACTCCCCCCCAATCCTTCTTTGCATGCATCTATCTACATTACAAAATCTTCCTTCGAATTTGCAATCCTTAAAATTGGAGCACTGGTTAACAACTGCTTCAATTGATGGAAGCTTTTCTCACATTCTTCTATGCATTGAAATTTCTTCTCCTTCCTTTGCAAGGAAGTGATGGGGTGAGCTATCCTTGAGAACCCTGCAATGAACCTTCTGTAATAGCCAACCAGACCCATAAAGGATCTGACTTCTGTCACATTATTTGACGTTGACCATTCTATGATGGCTTCTATATTCTCAAGATCCACGACGATCCCATACTTTGAAATGATATGTCCCAAATAATGGATCTGCTTTTGATAGAATGAGAACTTTCTCAATTTGGCATACATTTTGTGCTCTCTTATCACCTGCAACACCATCTTCAGATGATGTACATGCTCTTCCTCTGAATTGGAATACACCAGGATGTCATCCAAAAATACTATGACAAACTTGTCTAGATAATCCTTGAATACACCATTCATTAAGCACATGAAAATGAGTGCATTTGATAACCCAAATGGCACCACTATGAATTCATTTTGACCATACCTTGTTCTGAAGGTGGTCTTGCTGATGTATTCATCTTTTATCCTTACCCAGTGATACCCTGACCTAAGATCTATTTTTGAAAATATCTTGGCATCCTTCAACTGATCAAAGAGATCATCTATCGTTGGCAAAGGATACTTGTTCTTAATAGTCACTTTGTTCAACTGTCTGAAATCGATGCACAATATTAATGTCCCGTATTTATTCTTCACAAACATGAGAGGGGCACCCCAAGGTGACATACTTGGGTGTATATACCCCTTCTTCAGAAGTTATTCAAGCTGTAATTGGAGTTCTTTTAGCTTTGGTGTACTCATTCTGTAAGGATTTTTTGACATTGGAGCTGCTCCAGGCATCAAGTTTATAGAGAAATCAATATCTCCCTTTGGTGGTAGTCCGGGTACCGCTTGGAACACATCTTAAAAATCCTTTAATACTAAATGGTATTCAAGATTTGACACCTTATCCTTAGGTGCTTCTTCCATATGGGCTACAAATATTTGGTAGCCCTTCCTGTAACACTTCTTTAGCTGCATTGTTGATATTTATCTAACAGTAACTTCCGTTGGGATTCCCTGCACTTTTCTTGGGTTTCCTTCCTCATCCAGGAAAGTGAATGCCTTAGTACAACAACCTAAGATAGCATGGTGCCATTCCAACCAATCCATCCCGATAAGATAGTCATAGGAACCTAAAGGTAAGATGTTCAATTCATCCCTTGTGCTCAATCCATTCATGTCCACTAGACAAGTCTTAACCAACTCAACAACCTTTCTCTTGGCTCCTGTAGCCAGCTGCACTAACCAATATTTTCCATGCTTGCATCTTGGAAAATGCAAACTTTCCACCATTCTAGGATATATATATAACTATGACTAGCCCCTGAATCAATTAAAATAGTAAAGGTATGGTTATTGATCATACCTTCAACTTCAATCATGTGCGATTGAAATTCATCTTTCTTGTTGTCCAGGGCTACATAGATCCTTGGTATCCTATTTTCCATGTCCTCCACTGTTTTTGCTTGCTGAACATTTTGGACAACTCTTAGTTTTCTATTTTTGTGGGGACAATCTGTGCACTTGTGGTTTCCCTGACAGCCCCAACATTGAATGGGTGTCTTCCTTGGCATTTGTCCCCCTACTTCATCCATTCTCTTCTCTCTAAAATATGGTTGTTCTTGAGGTCTGTTTCTGAAAAAGGGAGGTGTGTTTCCCTTTTGCCTCTGCTCTTTCTTGAACTTCTTCTTATCATCCCAAGCCTTCGGGAAAGTGGGATTTTCTCTTTGCTTCTCATATAAGAATTTTTCTCTCCTTATAGTTTCTTCCATAGTTTTAGGATCATCACACTGGATCTTTTCACCAATGGAAGGTGGTAGTCCACTCATATACCTTTGAATTTTGACAGTCTCATCTTTGATGAAAGGGACATACTTCAACAATTCCAAAAACCTTTGCTCATATTCATCAATGGACATACTACCCAGCTTGAGTTCAAAGAACTCTTTCATCTTTCTGTCATAGTATCTCTTAGTCAAGTATATCTTTTCAAAGTGTTTCTTGAATTCCTTCCAAGTAACATTTTTCTCCTTAATGTGTTGCACCTACACAAGTTGATCCCACCACATGGATGCATTTAATTTCAGTACATTTCAATTCTTCCTTTTGCATGAGAGGAATAATTCTATAGTTGGAAATATTTCCTCATGCCAAGAAGCCATGTCTCGAAATCTTCCTCCTTCTTGTGCTCTCCATCAAACGTAGGAGGTTTAATCTTGTTCATTTCAGCCTTCAGTTCATCCACTCCAGATCTCCTATGATTTTTGATAGGAGATGGGATTGAGCTATTGTGTGCCCTCCTCCTCGAGTTCTCTTAGGAGTGATTATGGTGTCCACCAACACTCCTTGATTTCCTCTTCTCATCAGGAAACCCTTGACTTACCTATTTATTGGAGTCACTCCCCTTATCCAATTTTTTTTCTATCATTTCCAGAATCTATATCAACTTTCTGTTGAATTCTCCTTGTTGATCCCTGGCTTTCATGAGATTCCTGTTATCTTTTCGGTGAATCTGGACATCTTTCTGCAATCTTTCAATAATTTTCATCATGTTTCCCTCCTTATCTATCTCTTCTCCATTCCCATTGGAGTTCGATCCTTCAACCCCCAAATGGAAATCCATTCCTTTAGCTTCATTCTCTGAACTGAAACCATTTCGTTCCTCCTCCATTTTCTGCACTCTGTGGCAATTTGGTTTGGTTCTGACAATCATTAACTTTGCAAACACAATGTGCAGTCAACCGAAATTTGTCAAGCCATCAGTCCTTAACAAATTCCACAGTATCCATAAACCAATCTAATTCAAAAAAAAAATTTAGATTCCATTTTATTTCTGAGCTATGCTCTGTTCTATAATAATTTTCCGGCACTAGCCCCCTTTCTCTTAGTCCCCAACCCATGCGACCACGGGTTATGGCCAAGCGCTAGATCAATAGGTTCTTACTCGGAACTTCGGACCTCCGGTTTCAGAAGTTTTCAAAGAACAACACAACAATCTCTCAGAGTTATGGATTAATGAACTCATGAAGTAGGGTGGGTCAACAGTCCACAACTACCTCACATCCAATGGTTGACACCCACTATGGAACTTCAGGCATCTGAGCTCTAGGACTTTGGAGCTTCGGGACTTTAGAGGATTTCACATCCGCACACCCCAAACCATTAATCTCCAAACACTCCCATGTCATCTTTGGTGACATCATTACGTCTTGTCACCTTGGCATTATGAAACTTCAGATGGTTCTTCCTTTTGTGCCCTATGAACCATCCTTCCAGAGTGTCAAGTCTCTGGACTTCACAACTAGTGGCATGCTTCCACTAGGACCCATGACTTTCGTGCTTTAACTAAGATATTGAACAGTCACATCACTTAACAATTTTCAAATTGCAGGGGCATGCATCTGCGGTTTGGAGTAACCCGCCTTTTGTCCTGCAATTATTCTAACATTGACACGTAACCCCCTCGGTAAAACCATGGTTTGGATTGTGGGACCGCCCTGAGAAATTAATTCCCGTGCAATTTGGGTCTCTGAAATTCCTCCTGACTGTCGATCTTGATGTATCGTGATCAATGCCAGTGTGGGTCCACCGACCTTTAACTATGTTATTCAACCTCAGGTCCCATATAGTACAACTGTCAACATTCCATATGGGGGCACATGGCAGGTAAAGGATTGTTACACCTCAAAATTACTCACTTCGATAGTGTCGCAAGTGTCATCATTACAAGTGTTGTAAGTGTTGCATCTTGTCTGCAAGTGTCACATCTTGACCACAAGTGTTATAAGTGTTTCTAACATCATATTTCCTTCTTTCCTATGTCATGCCTCCAAGGACATGACAAGGACACTTAGGACACCTCAAAGACTAGTTTTGAAGAGGAGGAATCAATCTACTAGAAGTACAATCCTTTTGCCACTGAAAGAACCACTCAAAAATGGGTTTTGGAGGGGAGCGCTCCCCTATACACTGCCAGGGAGAGCTGGAACTTCCTAACCTTCTTTGTGTGAGTGTTATAACACTCGGGTGCCCATTTTGAGGGAGCACTACCTTTTCTGGGTGAAATTTGGTTTGTTGAGAAGAATGAGGGAAAGATCCCCTCAATATATGAAGGTGGTTGGGTTTGAATATGATCTCAAGGCATGATATTAGGGAATATCCTCAACTGAAGGAGAGAAATCCTCAAATTATCCCAAATATCTCTCAAGTGGTTGTGTCTTTCCAAGCTTATATAAAGAGGCCTTCTCATGGTGAAAGGGAGGAAAGATTGGAGGTATGAAACCTATGATCTCATAGGAAACATACAGTATAGGAAGAGAGACATTGCAATAGCATTTAACTTATGATCTCATGAGGGATATGTCATTTGAAGCATCAACATATTGTATGTGGGTTATTTGAGCAAGGGTTTGGACAAGGAGAACTCGATGAAGCTACTGCACTCACATCTATGGCTGTAAGTAACATTTTGTTCTCATTAATACAATCAATGCTTGGCCTGTTTCTTTCAAACCTGTACTTGTTCCATATAATTTTGTCTACAGTAGATGGATCTATGTTTGAGCTAATCTCATTAGAATAGGAAGTCTTTTGTACCCTTGTTTGTTTTGTAGGACCTATTAAGGGGCTCAAGATTGAAGCACAACCTAGACTTTGCAAGGACAAACGTCGTTCATAAGGTACATATATTCCTCTTTCTCTTTCATTCATTAGCTTGATTAGATATAAAATGAATTCAGTGTCGATGTTAAGCACTTTCTGTCTTGGTCTTAGAAGTCTAGGGACCTCGAGAGAATCCACTTGTCCGTAGGGGGATTTCTCTTCAACAGAAATTGGCGACTCCACTAGGGACTAATCGAAGCTTTCAATTTTGGTTTTCCTCGCAGATCTTTTCTTAGACTTTTTTATTTTAGACCTTATTCATCCCCTATGTCTAATTTAATGTGTTGATTGAATCCTTATTCCATCACATACACTGTGAATGACAAAGTTTGACTGAGTTTTTTTGGTTTTTTGAGCATTTTTCTAGACTTTAAGACACCAACGCTCCCCTGCCCATGTTATCAGAGCACTAGTGCTCCCTGTTGGCCTTACATAGAGTGTTATAATTCTCTGGTGTCCCTTACACCAGAGCGCTACCCTTTTTTTGTGCAACACCTTCTAGGGTTTCATTATCTGAAGTTCAATTTTTTTTGTTTTTGACACTTACTCAATGTCTTATCATCTTAGTACATCCTTGTTTTGGCCTTCAATACTTTGTTTTCTAAGGATTCATCATCTTTTGTTTGGATTTTTTGATATTTATCCTTACTTTGCAATAACTCTTTGTCCTTGACAATTTAGAGTCAATTTGTCGTTTTCTTCTCATTTATCTGATTGAGTGAAAGATTTGTAAGGAGATTCAAAGATCTTTTGTATCATTCCCATTTGATCTTTGAGGTCATCTTGTCTAAACCTTTCTTTCTTTTTTATTTTTTATTTTTTTTTCTCTTGTTTGATCGCGACAAGGGTGTGTTTTTGTTTATGTGGAGTTTGCTTCTGATTGCTTCAATTTCACAGATCTTGCAGTCTGATTAGCATATGAAGATTTACATCCAACTGATCATCAGTCACATATAAACATTTTAGCATTGTATTGGATTCTTTATTGAGGACTATTGCATGAGGTCATTGCATCTTGGTGTTTGAAAGTGAAAGGAAAATCCTTCTCCTTTCCTTAAAATAGACATTCATTGAAAGAAAAGACTGTTTATCATTTCTTGTGCATGTTTTGGGAATTGAGTCATAATATCATCAGTCTTCACTCTAATACACCTTTGAGTAAACAACAACTACTAAAATCAACACTAAACTAAAATTTATCAGACTTTTTACAATTTGTTAGGAAAATCTACATTAGCTTAAGGTGTAGGGCTTTGGAATAGGTTGAAAGGATAACTTTCCAAAGATATCAAACAAACTTCGTATCTTGCGGTAGGAAGAGTGAAATCCAATTGTCGTATAGGCTTTCTGGGATCCCCCTCTCACACAGGGGTTACGCACAAGGTCACACTCGGGAGAGCTATGGATACTATCCCTCCATGGTTTGACTGATTGTAGTAGTCAGATCGTATTATGGGTGTCGCTTGAAGGTATACCCACAATGTTGAGTGGAAGCCTTTCAAGTTGATTTCGGGCTAGATACCCTGCCCTTATGTTCGGACTGGACTGTCAACAGTACCTGCCTAGGGGATGACTACGATTTGGTGACCTTAGTAGCCACAATCTTTAGGGTCTTACACAAGGTGACGGTGAAGGGAAGTCCCATTGTACCTGGAACAAACGTTGGTCAAACTCACTCGAGCTCCTTGGAGGGTAAATCCATAATTACTGCATGGAAGCTTGCACCAAGGCATAAGTCTGTTAAGTAGGTTGCCAATGTAATTGATCCACCCACTCTATCCCCTCCCCTTCCTATTTTGATCTCACGACGTTAGATTTCATCACCAACTAGTGGTTTCATCGTGGGAAGGTTTGTTTGATTGATTGCTTCTTAGATTCATAGCGTGTGTTGTTTTTTTTACTTGGTGGACCTTAGGTCGAGTCAGTATTAATGGCGTCAACTCCTGAGAGCACCAATGGAGGAACCCCTTGTCCCGAGGAACCTTACACCTTTCCTTCTTTTGGAAACTTTGGTCCTCTGTATATTTCCACATTGAGTCTTCGAGGACTCACCATCGGATTACTAGTTTGTTTGTTCCCCACTCTGATGATCTTGAATCCTCCCAATGTTTCAACTGGAGCTAATACTTTAGATGTTAGTACACCACCCACACATCAACCTCGTGTCGAATTTTTTCCTTCTTCACCCATTAATTCTCCTTCCCTTTCTCCTTCTTTGCCTAGAGAAAGCTCTAAAGAAAGTATTCAGGTTGATCAGAAGAAGAAGAAATGGAAAGAGAAGAAGAAGAAGAGATCGAAAAAGACCAAAGCTCCAACAACATCCGATGTTGGATCCAAGGAACCAACTACTGTTAATAGTACTGGGAGTGTTGATGAGGTCAACAAGATTAAAATGAAGAATATGAAACCCATATTCCCTTGCAGCCTTTGTAAGGGTGACCACTTTATGAGGGATTGTCCCAGTCTTATCAAGGTCTTAGAAATGTGGTTTTCCATGTCATCAACCCCTGCTGGGTATGCTGGTGATGCCTCATCAACTAGTGACATTAAGGTTGGTAAGAAGAAGACAACTGTCAAGTTTCCTTGCATGTTATGCAAAGGTGATCATTACTCTCACCTTTTCCCTCGTATGGACGAGGCTTCTTCTC
>JZKD02S1302822.1:0-11938 GCA_000966675.3 Picea glauca
ACTTAAATGTTCAAGTACAAGATGATTCAAAATGAAAATGTCTCCTTGGTATATATAGGAGACTAGGAGGTATAATTGCAACTAATGGCCTAAAGCCAACATAAATAAAATAAAATTACTAATATAATATACCCCAATTAAGGGGTAATGAGCCAATATTAGGGCTTAACAATTAGTGTATGATATGCCTCATCCATATGATCATACCAGTAGAGGTCATCCTTTAGAAAAGGTAAGTAATCTAATAAACTTTTTGGTGTCTTCCTAGAATTTATTGAATGATCAAACTTTTATACAAGTATTACAAAGTTTGATAGAAAAATGAAATCCTGAAGAAGAGATAAAACTAGAAAAAAAGACAATAGATCATGTCGAAAGGAAGACAAGAAAAAATAGAGAGTTTATACTAAATGAAAATCTTGGAGACTTTAACATGGGTGACATCATATTAGATTTGGGATGTTAGGTAAATGTTATTCCTACAAAAACATGGGAATGGAAGGGGGAAGCTACACTGGTCTATTCACCTATTCAGCTGAAACTAGCAAACCAACATAGGGTAATACTAATTGGTTGATTTAAAGGCATACTAGTGGATTTAGACGGTGTGTGCACTATGGAATATTTTGAGTTAATTGATACAATGGATAATACTATGCCTTATCCAACATTGTTGGGATTGGATTTGGAATTTGACAATCAAGCCATCATCAACTTGAACACCTGGAAAATGATTTTTGAATCAGGAGATGATAGATTCATAGCCCCATTATATCCTTAAGTAGGTGGAATATATGTTAAACCAATGAAAAACAAATTTATCACATAAGAGATAAACTAGTTCTATAGAACTACCACACACGAGGAAGATTACATTAACCCAACAACATATGGAATGATTATATGGAGAAGCATTAGTTCTTTTGCTTTATATTTTGACACGGGATTGGAGAATTGGAAACATCTCTTACATGAGATATCTACTAGAAGATGTGAAAGAATGACGTTCACACAAATATGGACTGGCTTAGAGGTAAGAGAACCTCCATTTTTTTATGTTCAAAATGATTTGGAAGAATTCTTAACAAAGTTTGAGTTAGAAGTCATAGAAATTCAAAGGTTATTATTTTTATATATTTCCTTGAAAGCATCACCTGCACGTTGGTGGGGTACTCACAAAGAAAAGATCCATGATTGGTATCAATGCAAAATATTATTGCACATCAGATTTGGTGTAGAACAAGAGAATAAACATATGCAAAAATACAATGGAAGATGAAGAACAAGAGAACATATAGACAGATGCATAACCTAATGGATACTGATAGCACTAGAGGAATGGAAACATCACTTCATCTATACATTAGAAGGAATACCAAGAAATTGGTATGTAAAACTAGAACTACATAGAGGATATGTACATTGGAAAGGTTTGCAACAGAACTTTGTAATCACGTTTTCATTTGAACATGAGAATCCAGTGATAGATGTAACATTACAGTTGATAAAAGAATTTTTTTTTGAAGAACCTGAAGTCGAAATTATAACATCTTATCAAAATCACAATCGACAAACAGTAAGACAAATGTTACATTTTTACCACATTGCAAAAGATGACCCAAAAAAAGAAAACCCGAGTGATATTAATTTTATAGAAGTCGAAAGGAAAAGAGAAGTAGAAGGCCCACAGTTACATTCATAAGAATTTGTTGCACCACTAAAGATAAAGAATGTCAATATTGGAAGAAAATATAATCCAAAAATTGCAAGTATTGGTGACTATTGGAACAACCATATAGTGGAAAGAATAATAGAACTACTGCATGAATATAATGATATATTTCCATAAATGTTTTCATAAATGAAAGGGCTAGCAGGATAACTTGGAGAAATGAAAATGCCTCTGTGACCATATTCTGGACCAATAAGACAGAGACCCTATAGGATGAATCCAATATATAAACAAAAATTTAAGGCAAAGATTGATAAAATGTTAGAGGCTGGTATAATAAAACCTGTTGAAGAATTTGAGTGGATTATCCCTATGGTAGTTCAGGATAATAATCATGGGGTGATAAGGATATATGTATACTTGAGTAAGTTGAATGATGCCTATCTACATGATCCCTTCCCTACTCCATTTACATATGAGGTATTGGAAAATGTAGGAGGACAAGAAGCATACTCATTTACTAATGGATTTTTAGGGTATCACCAAATCAGAATAGCACCAGAGGATAGTTATAAGACTACATTTTCCATAGAATGGGGGTCATACCAATACACAGTGATTCCCTTTGGATTGAAAATTCCCCTGCTATTTTTCAAGAGTAGTGGTAGCTACATTTAAAGATTTTATACATAAATTTTTGGAGGTTTATCTGGATGATTGGATAGTATTTAGCCTATTAAAAGACCATGTTGAAGTTTTAAGATTAATGTTAGACACGTGTAGACAATGCCAAATTTATTTGAACATTACGAAATGAATATTCAGTGCACCATTTGGAATTCTTCTAGGGCATGTGGTTTGTAAACAGGGTGTACTGGTTGACCCTAAAAAGATTTTTATCATTCTGAATTTACCACCACCCAAGTTAGTGCACCAATTAAGAGCTACACTAAGTCATATAGGTTACTATAGAAATTTCATAAAGAGTGATGCACAAATTACTGCACCCATGGAGAAACTATTAAAGAAGGATATCAAATTTCAATGGAATGATGAGTGCCAACAAAGTTTGGACATCTTAAAAAGAAAATGTTGGCAACACCAATTCTAGTGTTTCCATATTGATCAAAAGAGTTCCATGTTCATGTGGATTCCTCTTCAATAGAACTTAGAGTAGTACTAGAACAACCAGGAGAAGGTGATATATATCACCCGATAACATTTTCAAGTAGGAAACTCTTAGATTCAAAACAAAATTATAATACAACAGAGACATAATGTTTGGCTATGGTGTATGCATTAAAAAAGTTTAGACATTATTTATTAGGCCAACATTTTAAAATGTTCATATATCACTCTGCTCTTATATACCTGGTCAACAAGCCAATGTTGGGGGGGGAGAATATGCATATGGTTGTTGTTATTTCAAGAGTTTGATTTTGAATTAGTAGTGAAACTTGGAAGACTACATGCAGGGCCAAATCTTCTGTCCATGATAACTAATAGAGAGGAACCAAGTAGCTTGGAGGACAATTTTCCTAATGCACAACTCTTTTCAGTGAAGATTTCTAATGAATACTTTTATGATATCATTTAATTTTTGAGTACATGATTTTCCCCAAATGAATACAACACTAGGAAGAAGAAGAATTTGGTGGTTGGAGCTGCAGATTACCAAATTGTTGTAGGACACTTGTAGAAACTAGGTGCAAATAATATTCTAAGGATATGTGTCATGGAACATGAAAATCCTATCATCTTGGAAGAAGAACATGAAGGAACAACATGAGGACACTATGCAAGAAAATTAACTATGTAGAAAATATTGCGCGCAGGACTATGGTGGCCAATGTTTTCTAAAGATGCAAAGGAATATTTCCAGACTTGTGATATCTATCAGAGGGTAAGAAAGCCATCTAGGAGGAATGAGATGCCTCTAAAAGCTCTCGTAACCCTTAAAATGTTTTAAAAATGGGAAATAGACTTTGTAGGATCAATCAACCCACCAACTATAAGATCATGAGCAAGGTACGTCATTATAGTGACATAATATCTAACTATATGGGCTGAAGTAGCAGCAGTAAAAGATTGCAGTGCAGAAAATGCAACACACTTTTTGTTTGAACAAGTAATTACAAGATTTGGATGCCCGAGAATTCTGATGAGTCATCAAAGAACTCATTTTCTCAATAATACCATTTAGGAAATGCTTGAAGAATTTGAAATACACCATCAAAATACCACACCATACCATGCTCATGCTAATGGAACAGTGGAAGCATTTAATAAAATATTGGAGAATTCCCTAACCAAAATTTGCAACGTAAACATGGATGATTGGGATTTGAAGATACCAATAGTATTGTGGGCCTATAGAACCACATGCAAGAAAATCATAGGGAAAACACCTTTCAGATTGGTGTATGGTCAGAAAGAAGTGGTCTCTTTAGAATTTTGATACCTAGTCTACGTGTTGTTGTTGGAGAAATTTTTATTTTCAACACACTAGTTCAGTGAGAGTTAACTGACTAGTTCTATTTTAGACTTTCTATTTTTACCATCACTATTATGAATGCATGCATTCCTAAGGAAAGCTAACTGATTGATTTTGTTTCTTAAGTATGTAATGCTTTTACCTATATATGAGTGTATTCCACTCATTCATTGTATCATATTGATCATGATCTATGTATCAATCATCAACTCATTGGAGTAGTGTGAATATATTTACTCATTCTTCCATATTGAATCTCTTTTCCTTTGTTGATAAGCTTTTTTTGTACTTGCTTTACCTAGATCTCTTGTGCAGGTTTCCATGAAACACTGACATGGTATCAGAGCTATGTTTCTTGGAGCAAGCTAGACAAGCCAAAGAATAAGGAAAATCGGGGTTTCGGTGAGCTAAATCTGTGTTTGTACCTTTCAACAATTATTCCTCCCAAAATATTACAATTTTGAGGAAACAACTCGCATGGAAAGTAAATCGACCCATTTTGGAAGTGTTTTTTCAACTGTTTGGCAATATTTTTCACCGTTTGCTTCGATAGTAAGCCACAAGATAACCTATTGAAACTGATACGAATCTGTGGCCGTACCTTTCTATAGTGATTGCTCCCAAAATGTTAAGTTTTTGAGGAAACGGTTTTCATAGAAAGTTAATCGACCCATTTTGGAAGTGGGTTTTCAACAGTTTGGCGAGACTCATCATCATTTGCTCAGAAAGTAAGCTGCAATATCATCTACTAAAACTGATATGAATTTTCACTTAAAGTGTCCTTTCTGCTATGATTTTTTATTTTTCACTTGCAGATTGAGAGTAAATTTTTAGGGGTTCTTAGAAATAGTGGGAGATATGGACAGGACAAATTTTATATAGTCAAACTTGGTGGTAATACTCACACCATACAATTATTTTTATTGGAAGCCCAAGGTAGAATTCCAACTCAGAAGGAAAGGATTGTATAATTTGACGATGGCGATAGAAACAGAACCTACATCAACAATTGAGAAGATGAGATGGGCGAACCATAAGGATGAGGCCATAGGAATACTTCTTGAGTTAATCTCCATTGATCTATGGTTTCATGTTGTCACATGAAAGACTCTAAATGAGATCTGGACCACCTTGGAAGGACTCTTTGGAAAGCAAGATGAGATGAGAGGTCATATGCGTGAGGTAGAGTTGAATACCTTAGACCCTATATGTTTTGATATTATACAAGATTTTTTTACTAAATTTAAATATTTGTTATTGAGCTTGGGTGAATGTGGTATTGATAATTCTACACAAGAGAAAAAACTTATTCCAACAATCTTGGCCAAGCTAGGTCCAAAATATGTTGTATATATCTCCAATTTCCATTCTGGCAGATGTCTTTTTGGAACAAATTGGAAAATGCCTATGTTGGCTCAGTTCATTGATTCTCTTACACAAGAGTAGACAAAACTCATACAGATGGGCCTCATGAAATATCCCAAAGAACATGCACTCACCATGCATTATGGAAAAGGGTTATCCAAAAAGAATGGAAAGGAGGGATATTCCAAACCCTTTAATGATTCTTCATGTTCCAAAGACTCTTCATATTCCAAGAAGAAGAAGAAGGTAAAGCAATGCACTTACTACAAAAACTGAATCATGAATAATCCATATGTATGAAGAAATAGATTGACCTTATGGCACAGGAACGTCAATAGAATAACCTTCGAAACTTCATTCCAGAGGGAGTCAAGAAGTAGAAGGAAGAAGATCATGCTCCTAAGAAAGGTAATCATCATGCTATGGTTGCAATTAATTCCTCATATGATTCATGGATTATATATTATGGTGTATCCCATCATATGACAATGAAAGAGGAAGTTTTCTCTTCTTTGAGTCCATGCTCAAGACCCCCTATTCTCATGGGGGATGATACTCCAGTAGAAGTAGCAGGAGAAGGGTGAGTGGAACTCCACAATGGAAGTTTTGAGAATGTTTTACATGTTCCAAAGATTTCTATGAATATTCTCTCATTTTATCAAATCACTCAGAAAGGTAAAAAGGTAGAATTCACATCAGATTCAGTTTCAGAAATTGACATGCATGACAATTCCATCATTGCAATTGGTGAGGTGGATCACAAGTCAAGTTTGTATAAATTCACTAGGTTTTCTAACGATGACTCCTCTATTCTACTTACACATAATTAGAGTACTTTGCATGCACCTCTAGTGCAACATGCATATACTCTTGTTCTTCCATTAGTTTCAGACATCAGAGATGATTCCATACACTCAGATTCTGTAAATGGACATAAGCAGGTAGTACAACTAGATAAGAATCTAGCGTCGAAGCTTTAGCAGATGCCCAAGAAGGTATAGACCACACTTTAGGAAGAAGACAACCTTGTAGAGAATCCATTGGATTCAAGGATGACTTGATCTCAGCATGAGGAGCCTTCTCATGTACATTCAGCTTCAGAACCTATGATTCCCTTGCATTTCTATATGGTTCAATATACTGATCCACATAACTACAATAAGGTTGTGGGAAATCCATTATGGAAAGTAGCCATGAAAAAGAAGTATGAATCACTCCTACAGAATCAGACTTGGAATATGGTTCCATGTACACCAGAAAGGAATCTTTTCAGGTGCAGATGGGTCCACAGGATCAATAGGTACAAGGCCCGACAGGTTTCCAAAGGACTTCATTAGATCCATAAATATTTCTACATATTCATGAAGACTTTCAGTGAGCATAAGTTTTAGACTTCGTTGGATCGTCTTGCAGTGAAGAACACAATTGTCTAGCAACTGTTATTTTCTTCTTTTGATACATTATCTTCTGAGAGGGGGTTTTGTTCCCACGTGGTTTTCTCTCTTTCCTCACTTTTATTCAGTGTTCATTATTTGCATTGTACATGAGTACCTAAAATGGCCTAGTAGTTGGGACTCATTTTTTACTCCATAGTGATGTTCATGGGGGGTGTTGGAGAAATTTCTATTTTCAACACACTAGTTCAGTGGGAGTTAACTGACTAGTTCTATTTTAGACTTTCTATTTTTACCATTACTATTATGCATGCATGCATTCCTAAGGAAAGCTAAATGTTTGATTTCTTTTCTTAATTATGGAATGTTTTTCCCTATATATGAGTGTATTCCACTCATTCATTGTATCATATTGATCATGATCTATGTATCAATCATCAACTCATCGGCGTAGTGTGAATATATTTTCTTATTCTTCCATATCAAATATCTCTTCCTTTCTTGATAAGCTTTGTTTTCACTTACTTTAGCTATATATCCTATGTAGGTTTCCATGAAACACTAATAGTTTCAACCATTACAAACATGAAATAAAGTGGTGCAATGCAAAAAAAATTGTCTCAACTCGTGGAACTAGAAGAGGAAAAGATTATGGTTGGTTTCCATCAGCAAGTACATAAATCCAAAGATAAAAATTAGCATGATAGACACATTAAAAAAAAAAACTTTAAGGAAGAAGATATGGTTCTTCTCTATGACAACAAATACTTACATCATCTATGAAAATTCAAGATGCATTGGCTAGGGCCATATGAGATAAAATCTATAAAATATGGAGGTGTTGTGAAGTTGCATGATCTAGCATGCAAAGAGATTCAAAGATTGGTTAATGGCAGTCGAATGAAACTGTATAGGGACAGTCAAACTAGTAACCCTTAATAGATTAAACACAAAAGATCACAAGTGTACATAGTATATATAGTAGGAGGTATTTTTTTTGTTTTGAAAAACAAGAAAAATACAAAAAGATGCAGTAGATGGATAAGTGTTAAACATGCAATTAGTTAATACTGTGCGAAGCATAAAATAATTGGTATGAAAGAACCTAAATACACTACGCACTATAGAAATGAGACTAGGTAGAAAAAGAAGCACACCAACACAAGAAACAATCAGAAAAAGAAAAAGAGATGATCGAAAAATTGTGGCGCGATAGGGCATTTATGACACGACCTATAGAAGAATAAAATTCAAACAAAAAAGAATCATTGTGACTTTGTGAAAACCATATCCAAGGGAAAAAACTTAGTGCGAGTGGGTGATTCTGAGTTTTTCACTTACGATTCAAAGCAACCCTTCCGAATTTCTGAAAATGGCACCCCCAAAGCTTGGAGATCCTAAATGATTCGCAAGGAAAACATGAAGTACAACAATGAATGCACAAGATATAGAAGTCGATGGAGAAAACCAAAACCAAACCGAAGGAGTTGTGGATGTTGACACCATTCTATCCCTAGTAGTTGAACTAGTTAGTCAACCTATCATAGAAGAGAAGGACCAAAAAAACCTAACAACAGAAGAAATGGACATCAACCTGTAGAGTGAATTGCAAAACCCTAGCACAAACAAAAAATACACGCATCAAGACGGGTTAGGAGAAACAAAACCACAAGAACAACTAAATGAGGAAGATTATGAATGGACAAAATCTGATGAGCCCAAGAATCATGTAGAAGAAGTGAAACACCTTGGGGAAGAGAAAGTGCAACAATTGGAGGAACAAGTGTAGGTTGAAGAAATTACAAACCAACAGAAGATAGACATTGAAGAAGAATAATACATTGAGGAAGAGAAACAAGTGGAAATAATAGGGCCATCAACAAGGAAAAATAAGACAAGGGAAAAACCCATAGCACTAAAAACACTGAGCAAGCAGAAGGAACTCCCACTGTCACTATCACAGATACCTGAAGGAGTTAAAATACTTGATGAAATGTTAGGATTTGTTAATAAGCTTAAATATGATGACCATGATTTTGCATACATGGGGAAGTTTCATAAGTTCATGAAACAAGTTTACATGGAAAGTAAAGGAGAAGGTCCATTAGGAGATCCCATACCGGAGCCAAAACAATGGATTGCAGGGCTATAGAACACATGAATTATGAATCTATTGGGGATTTCTCACTTTGGGAGAGGAAAGGATGTGAATGCATGTGTCAAACAATTACTGGAATGGGTACATGGAGGCATATTATGGATGGATAGACATGTATCCATAGATGTGGACCTAATTGTTGAAATCACAGGATTACCTACAAATGGAGAAAAACTGGAGAAATACTTAGATGACAAAACAAAAGAAAAATCCATGGAAAATGAGATAAAGAATAAATATGATACTGATAGAGGATCCAGGGGAATGATTATTAAAAAAATAATTGAACCAAAAACTAGGTTTGTGAAATTTTTTTTGGCATGCAAACTCTTAAGAAAATGTAGCAAAGAGGAATCCCCTACAGGTGTAATGATAGCATCCACGTAGTGCGCAAAGGGAAGTCTACTTAGCGAGGCTCCATATCTAGTAAGATTGTTTTTGGATGATTCCAACTATGTGCAGTATCTTGACTTAGAATTTCATTATCCATGGCTAATCATATTGATAACACTGTTTGGGTGGGGATAACCAAAGTACAATGGATTTTACCAGAGGCCAACGAAATGTTGCACATCAAGATACACATCCTTATGCATACTTCAGATCCAAAGAAATGGAAGGATAATGATAGAATTTTTTCCATGTACTATGATGAGATGCAGGAGAAGATGGAAAACACATGGAGAATACCACCATAATTTTTGATATAGAATCAAGGAATAACCAATTTTCAAGATTCAAGGCATAACATATGGATCCGATCTAAGAAGGATCCTAAAAAGGAATGGTTGCAGTTGAGATATTGTGTCACATGGGAAGAAGTACAGTGGGCTATGAAGGATTGGCCTGAAGAGTGGAAGGTGTCAGTAATCTCAAAGAAAATACAAAAATCTAAACAACAAGTAGGGACTAGACCTTCACAATAGTCAACCATCCCTACAGCAAACACAAGGAAAGTGACAGAGCACACAAAATAAGCAAGGGGTAGTACAACAACTAAAAATACAAGGTAGAAAAACACTATATCAAAGGATTCAACTCAGGAAAAGGAGTGCACAGAAGAAATAAATGGAGGAACACATACCAATACTAATAGTCCTATGAAGGAGGAAATAGGAGGTGGAAATTTCCTAGATTTTGATATGCCAACTCAAATTGTGCAGGTAGAGACACTACCAAGGAAATGAACAATGTTGTAGACAACATGACAATACAAGAAAATGAAGGAACATAAGGACATTCCTAAACTTACACTTACAGAGGATGATGGAGAATTAGTAGCAGAAAAAGTGCAGGATCACACAGTGGGATCCCTGTATGATGCTGAGAAGAAGAGGGAGGAAATAGTGAAGAAATTGAAAGAGGTCAAAGATGCATTGGAATAGTTGTAGATTACTACATCATAACAAAAATATCAGACACAAGAACAACAAACCTCTCAGGAAAAAATACTTCTAGAACAAGAGACAATGCATACCATAGTTATGGGGAGTGAAAATTTTCATATCACCCAGATGATGTTGCAGGTAGATGAAGCTACATCACATAGGCCACTAAAGTATATAGATAATCTGGACTTGGAACTACCCAAGATTCCAACTAAATCATTGTACAAACTACAAATAAGTGTCATGCAGGAAATACAGTCAAGAGCCTATGCATATGCCACAAGATTATAGTTGGCCAAGGAAGTAAATAATACACTAGAGATAAATCTTAACCAAGTGAAGTTTGAGAGGGATGAAACAAAGAATCACGATGGAAGAATAGAGAAACAAGTTGAAGAAGTATTTACAACCATTTCTAGCAGCACATAAGGAGATAATATACCCACAGAGGATAAAATTTAGAAAATAACAAAATATATGGAGAATTACAGAATCCAAATTACAGAGTTGATAGAAATTTTATTACCAAATACTCCACCAAAAGTAAGAATCCAAAGAGAGCAGGAGGCTACAAATCATATAGGAATCATTGGAATCGCAATTCAGGAAATAACAAAGATTTACAATAAGATCATGAAACTATGGAAAAACCTTCAGGAATATAGGAAACTTCAAGAGTTGGACCAAAAATAAGAAGGGATAAATATTGTGATGGAAGAATTGAAGTAGAATAACAAAACTATGACAATACCTGATAGACTGAAAAGTGCACAAGAGATGAAGAATTTGCAGGTAGAGACTAATTCCATACAAGTAGATAAACATTCAAGGCTGGCTCAATTAGAAACATTATAAGAATGAGTAGAACAAATTATCACTGATATTGACACAACAAAGGGACAAATTGAACAAGTTGTCTTGGAGAGTCGGGAACTGCTAAAGGAAAACATTACTACGTCAATTGTGGAAATTTTAGTAGAAAAGAACGCGCAGATAAAATCCCAAGTTGAAGAAATTAAAAATAGGTTTCAGGTGCTCAATAAGTCATTACATGAAACACACACTACCTAAGTGGCTTAGGATGAGCCACAGGTGAGTGTTGGGAGCCTATTGGTGTAGGAAATTTTGGAACAAAATTCAAAGAAATGTTGAAAGAAGATTATGGAAAGGCACAATAATTAATGAAAACAGTTAGGTAATGGACCAAAGAAGGAGAGCGCGTCAAAAAACCTGGAAAAGAAACGTTGGGAAACCAGGAAATTCAAAGAAAGGAAGAAATATGTAGATCAACGAAGAAAACAGTTTGATTTTGGACCAGTCGAGATCAAGGAGTTAAAAAGTGGACAAATCTAACCACCTAGGATTAGTGGATTAGGGTTTTGGTCAATTTTGTAATGGGTAACTAACCCCTTTTTGTAATATAAATATATTATTGTGAGATAGTGCAGAGGAGACAAAGACATACAT
>JZKD02S1302855.1:158966-180427 GCA_000966675.3 Picea glauca
TTTATCCTACTTGGTCTTCTTTGAGGGTTTCCTTTCTTTGGAAGTTGATGCTTCATGTGTCTCCTTCCTTTCCTTTAGCTTGGGACAATGATTCTTGTAGTGACCACATTTTCAATAGTTGAAGCATTGTATTTTTGTCATATCTTTCTCTTGATTTGGATTCTTCCTTGAGCCAAACTTCCTTTTGTTCCTGAAATTTTTGAATCTTGATGTGAAGGCTTGATCATCGTATTTCTTTTGGGGTTTCTCTTTTGCACTGATCCTTGATTCTTCTTGTGCACAACAAATCCAAAGTTCTTCAAATGTGGGATACTCCTTCCTTGTGTTCATGCTTGTGGAAAATGCATCCCATGTCTTGGGAAGACCACTGAGTACTATATTTAATAGTTCCTTATATGAAATGATCTCTTCAATAGCTTGTAGTTTATCTCTTAACTGAGAGATTCTCACAAAGTATTATGTTATGTTGTCATCATCATTCATCTTCATGTCACGGAGCTCATTCTTCAGACTTGTTACTTGTCCAATGTTTCTAACTGAGAAGAGGTTGGGTAGGGCATCGTACATCTTGTTAGATGATTCAATATGAGAGATGTAGGGTATCAAGTGGTTTTTTATAGAATCCACTATGATACTCATAGCATTGATGTCATTGTCTTTGAACTTCTCCATAACTGCAACATTCTACGGTTCCTTCTCTTTTCCTTCTTCAAACTATGGTTCCACAATCTTTCCTTTCACGATATCCAACACTTTATTCTTGGCAAGGATGAGGTCAATCCTTGTCTTCCACGCTCTGAAGTTAGAAGCCCCTTCTAGCTTGTTTTCTAACTTCATAGAGTAAGTCATAACTGCTTTGACTTGGTCAACCCTTGATTTTGACCAAAAACTCAAGATTGACATTTTAGCTTTCTGAGAGTATCAAGAGATGTGCTAGGCTAGGGTGCACTAGTATATCCATAAATTAGGTAAATCCATTCACTTAAGGTGCCTCAATGAGAGGGTTAGGGTTTCGTTGCTACAACAAAATCTGGCTGCAACTGCAACTGCAACTGAGCAAATCCTCCCAATGTATCTTCCAACGATTATACTGTCTGAAGATAGTGTGGGCCCATAACCTGTTGGAAATTAAAGGGTGTGCTCATTTAACCATAGACAATATAGAAATATTTTCACCCAAACATAGGCCGAAGTCACCCCCAAGCACCTTAACCTCGACAGAGAATCATTCTGGAGGAAAACCCTAGGATAGATAGCCAAACAAAGACAACACACCTCTGTCCAAGGATAGCGCACCAAGCAAGAGTAACACAAGTTGATCAGAGAGACCAACCCTAGAAAACCGAAAATGCAGATTGCAGAATTGCTGGCAACAACTGCTCCCAAGACTTGCGCACAAACTGGCCAACTGCAGTGCGCGCAAGTGTGCTTCTATAGTTTTGAGAATTTTGGCCAAAGTGAAGACTGGCCTCTTATATTTATACTATTTCTGCCAGGCTGTCTGGGCTGAATTCTTCTCTTGGAGGCTAATAACCTAATACAAATCATTCTCTTGAGCCGACTTGTCTTCTAGGGTTATCATCCAACTAATTAGGGTTTCTTCTTGCTTCCTGGAATATTCTATTCTCATCAGGGTTACACGTGGAGGTAAATACCTCCTGCAGCTACCATAATGTCAACAGATAGATACTTGAAAGGTAAAAGTCATTTTAGATTGGCACAAGCCCAATAATGTAACACAGGTTATAAGCTTTTTGGGAGAAGCCCAATATTGGAGAAAGTTTATTTCTAATTGTTCTTCAATTGTAGCTCCATCACATGCCCTGACAAGCATTAAGTAGGTTTTCCAATGGGGAGGCAAGGAACAAATAGATTTTGATGCATTGAAGGAGAGAATCAATTAAGCTCTAGTTCTTTCACTTTCTGATTTAAGGCAACCATTTGAGATACAAACATATGCAAGTAACTATGCCATGGGAGAAATCTTGTTGCAACATGGTAAGCCCATATGTTTTCATTTTGGAACTTTTAATGGTGCAATAGTTAATTATCCTACATATGAAAAGGATTTGTATGCATTGGTGCAAAGTGTGAAAAAGTGGAAACACTATTTGTTGGGAAAATAAACTATTATTCACACTGATAATCAACCTTTGCAATAATTGCAATCACAAACTAAGCAAGTCACTTCAGATGGATGGGCTTCTTGCAACAATTCCACTTGGTGATAAGGTATAAAAAATAGATTTATAACAAGGTTGTTGATATGATTTCTAGGCCTATTATAGGTGCCTCAGTTATTCTTAAGCATAACTCTATCATGCATGAGAGCTATGTTAAACATTATGCTTTATATGTTGATTTTAAGGATGTATATGCAACTTTGTGTCAACCAAGTAGAGGAATTGGATTACCATGTGAATGATAAAATTTTGTATCATATTGGCAAGCTATGTATTCCACAGGGTGAAAGAGTCAACATCATAAGGGAAGCACATTCTTCTCTTATTGCTGGCCATTTTGGTGTAGTCAAGACGGTGGCAAATTTGAAAAGGTATTTCTATCCGCTTAAAATGAATGAAAGTGTATCACAATATGTAAGAGGATGTTCTTTATGTGCTACAAGTAAGCCTAGCAACAAAAAGTTAGGATTGCATACTCCACTTCCAATTCCTTCCCGTCCTTGGTAAAGCCTTTCCATGGACTTTGTAGGAGGATTACCTATGTCTAAAAATAATCATGATCATCTTTATGTTGTGGTTGATCGTTTCAACAAAATGTGTATTTTAACGCCTTGTAAGAAGCAGGTTACAGCTGAACAAACTACACAAATGTTCTTCCAACATGTATGCGTACATTTTGGGTTTCCCAAATTCATTATTTTTGATCGAGATTCTCGATTTCTTGGGAACTTTTGGTCAAGCTTATGGGCACTCATGGACACCAAGTTGAAAAAGAGCACAACATTCCATCCACAAACTGATGGTCAGACAAAAGTGGTGAATAGAACAATAAACATCTTCTTCGTGGTTATTGCAAAAAACATCCTAAGCTTTGGAATGAGCACCTACACTACATTCAACGTGCATATGACTGGGCTAAGCATTCATCGACTCAAACACCTCCATTTGAGGCATGTTTTGGTTAGTTGCCAAAATATCCTTTAGATTTTATCTTTGGGAAGGATGTTGCTATTTATGGCCATTATGACATTGATAGAGAAAAGAAGTTCATTGAACAAATTCAATTGGTACATCAAATGGTACAAGAACAGTTGGAAAATAGCAAAGCCAAGTACAAGACAAGACATGGAAAGAAACATGTGGATCACAGTTTCCAAGTTGGAGATGAATTTTTTCTTTACATTAGCAAAGAGTGGCTTAAAGGAGAAGGTAAAAAGTTGAAACCAATCAGATATGGACCTTTTAAGATTCTTCAAAAAATTGGTAATAATGTCTTTCATTTGGATTTGCCTCCTTATATGAAAATGTATGCAATTGTTAATGTTGAGAATTCGAGATTGTATGAGACTCCTTTGATTGATGATCAAGGAGAGCATGTCCATATTCCTTCAATAGATGACTTCTCACCATAATATCTTTCAGAATTGCAACAGGATACCATCCTTAACAAAAATACAAGAAATTCAAAACGAGGGAATGTGGAGTACCTTCGTGTTGGTCTCAAAGGCACAAATCCAAGAAAATATAAATAGATTGAGGTTGAAAGGGTGAGGGAACTATACCCTCATCTACAAGTTGATTGAAATAGTATTTTGGAGGTCCAAAAGCTTCCCAATGGGTAGGAGTGATCCAGGGGATCAAAAAATGCTCAAAAATCAAAGTGTTCAAAATTTTTCTAAAATGGTTTCATTGCGTAGATCTCATCCTCACGATCCCAAAACAACTTGAATGGGATAAAATAGAGTTCATATGACAAAGTTATGATGTTTTATCTATTTTCCTAAACAAGGAAAAATTTGTTGATTGTGCAGTCCGTACAGGCTGTCGTGGAAAATGACTGTGCAGACCATACAATTGACATGGAAAGGATGCATGGTAGGTGACTAGGCATGTGGGTGTTGAGTTGGGCCAATGGAAAGGTGCCACATGGCCAAATCAGGGGCTGACACATGGCACCCCACCGACCATTAAAATTTTGGGTCGGACTCCACCAGGTTTGATCATGTGACCTCCAGGATGAATGGACACACACAAGCTAGAATAACTAGTCTATTTGTGGGGTGTTTCTTACTCTGTAATGGAAAAAATATTATTTAAGTTGAAATGGCAGAGCGTTTGGTAGAAAAATATCTGGGGCTTAGCCCTAATGCGTGGCCACATCTTGCAATACATGCCATGTGACCAGGCGCGTGGGAAAAGGCAGGGGTGATGGTCGACGAGTGCATACAGTTATCCTAGGCCTTGGACACATGCCCCATGCGACCGAGACCTCCAGAGTTACGTGCTAAAATTGTGCTAACAATGCACCAATTTTTCCCATGCAACATGAATCATGGTGGACCTAGGTTCTGAGCGCGTGAGCTAGGTTTTGGAATGGTTTGTGCATTTTGGAGACCACTTTGGCTATAGGAGAAAGGAGAAACTTCCAAGAGAGATAACTTTCTCATTTTTTGACCAAATCAGGTGCAAAAAAAGCCTAGACATGGGTTTTTGACAGTTCTGAAGCCATTGGAGCTATTTTTTTTTTTCCATTTGAGCATTGTAAATTGTTGTTTTTCACATATTGAACACTTAATAAAAGAGGACCATTAGAAGGTGGACTAGGAGATGTAGCCCAAGAGAGGGGTGAACTCCTTTATCATTTGTTGTGTTATGTATGTTATTTGATGGTTGTTTATCTCTGTTATTTCTGCAATTTTAAGTCCATAACTCATTAAAAATCTATGTTCTTGCAAATTGATCCATTGCCCAAGACACATAAAATTTCACTTGCATGTTATACAAGCCTTCAATTTCAGATCAATGTGTCTCTTTCTTTCCGAGGGTAAAACATCGGAGGAGGTTTTGATGCTTTCCTGACCCACTAGTTAGTCTGAATTCCTTGTTATGTTACATCAACTCTTGTTCTTTCTCCTCCGCACGTAACATCTACTACCCTCGGTTGATCGTCACGCTCTTTCCTTGCTATCATCTGCACATTCTGGTTCCTTTTCTCCTGTCACTTTGTAATCAGTTGTGGATAGTGTTCCATTGCATGATCCAACTATCTACAATATGTACACGTCGTACAAGGATTTAGACAATATCACGCCAAATTCCTAGGATGGTTACAATTATAACATATAATCCTCCTCTTTCGTGGCCTATGAATCCTCCTCTTCCTCCTTGATTGTAGCCCCTCGGGGTATTATATTTAGGTACTCCTCCTTCTGATATGTCTTCCCCTTGAACTTTGTATGTATCCACAGTCTGTTCTCTCATTAGATCAAGTGCATGACATTCCTTTTCGTCATGTCCCACAGACTTAAAAAAAATTACAAAATACATTTCTACCAGTGCTCTGATAATTTTGAATAGAAGGACAAGTGGTTGGGTGATGACCCATCGTTCTGCAGATCTCACACCATACCCCTCCTCATGTGGCCAAGGGATTTGAATCTTCTTTAGCCAAATATTCTTTAAAATATGGACACTCATTCTTATGATGGCCTTCCTTTCTACATGTAACACACCATAATTCTTCATGCTTTTCCTTCCCTTTAGCAATCTCCTGCAACTGAATTGTCAATGTTGCTAACTATGACTGAACCTGATCTATTCTTGTGCCATTCTCTCCTACATGTGATGATTCCAACTTCTTGGCAATCTCTAATGCTTCTAACTCCGACGTAATCTTCTACTTCATCAAAGGGAAGTGTATGTGTGGTAACAATCCCACAATGAACCATTCCATATGTTGCCCGTCCGCAATATGGAAGGTCAACTGATCCATTAATATCTTAAATATCTGATCATAATCCCATATGAATTCATTCTACAACTACTTGATCTCTTTGCATTTCATAGTACACTATGACTCAGATTTCGATTTCTAGAATTATTTTAACAGGGCTTTCCTGATGTCTACCAACGTTCTGACTTGTCCTATAGGTGTAGTGGATTGATACTTCATATAACATAGTAATGTGTGGTCTTTGAATGTTGTCACTAACTGCGTGATCTTCGCATCGTCATCCTAGACATTTTTTACTGTCCATATTGCTTCACAAATAAATAAATGATACTTTATATTTTTTGTCCCTGATGCATGGAAGACATGCATTCTCAAAGTGGGGTCTACCCTTGCCATTGCGTATTGTGCATCATTCTTCTTTGGTGATGTTAACTAGATCTGGGTTAATGTATTACTTCCATTACTCTGACTACCTTTATTGTTATCCTTTCTTCCTTCTCTAACTATAATTTCAAAAGTTTCAGATCTTACCTTAGACCTCATAGATGCACATGGGGTCGTGGGTTCGTCGCAGAGCTTGACCTGAGTAGGAGTAATGGGATGTAATAAATCTCCTTCTGTTGGAATGATCTAAAGGTCTTGTTCCTTCTCCTTCCTTTCTATGCATGGTGTTAGTCCCTAAAGTTGCACTCGACTGGTAAGGGCAAGCTAGGGCATCATTGATTTTATTGCAAAGTTTTTTTGAGGGTTTTATGATTTGGTTTTGGTATAATGGTTGAAAACTGGGTCAAGTTTACAGCATGGCATGAAAATCAATATTAAAACATTGCATATCCCATTAGATGAATAATAGGTAGGTACATAGATGGAGTAAACCAATTCAAGAAAAAGGAAAGTGAAATCTTCAATTTGTCAATTTCACAAAGTTTAGTTTCAATATATTATAAAGAAACAGGGGTATCAACTTGAAATCATTACTTGAAAAATTATCTCTACAACAAAATCTTCAATGTATAAATTAACATTCAAGAACCAAAAGCATTGCAGTTTGAATAATAAATTCAAGCATGAAAAATGAAATAACAGAGTAGAAAATAGAAGGTCTAACCATCCATATGCCTTTGCTATTAAATGCCAATTGAACATACATTCCTTTTACAATAATCTCCACAAAAGTTTCTCTAGATCTCCAAATTTTCGACCTCCATATGGTCTGTCTTCTGTCTATTTAAACTATCTATAAAACTTCCAGATCCTATTATCTAGAACAACTTTAAATGACTAGAATAAAAAAGTATYCARATCSKAAATTAATTCACTHAAAAWGAGCTTCTACYTCCAAAAATAGTCCACAGCTCAACAACKTGATATAACAAACATTGCYARCATTACATTTRAYTCTACAAAATAGGGATTTTGTTTGACTCTGTAAAGYAGATCGAAGTCTTAGCAYCTCCTTGATCAAAACGAGKAATWTTTTGCCATATCTCCTGGAGAACCTTTAAACAAAATTGTAACCAATCTTCATGTTACCTTTAGGATAAAATCGCAGCAGTGGCTTTGGCGTTTTTCTGCTTGAGCTTCGTGGTTAACACAACATTGTGCCAGTAAAGTTTGAAATTGATTTCCCTGAGTTCCTTAAGCAATGCCCTTTGCTCCTTCTTCTTCTTTTTAAGACTTTGAATTCTTTCTTGCTGGTGAGCATTCCACTGTTTTATCTGCATCTTTTCCTTCTTTAATTGTTTTATGGTTTTCTGAAATTCCTTAATCTTTTCCTTATCAGTTCTTATCTCGACCCTGAATCTTGAACAATCTTCAAAGGGTGCAATTTCATTCAGATTTAAAGTAACACTAGGTTCCTTGGCTTTAACCTGGTATTTTGAGATTAATTTTGAGCTATGTTCTTCTTCAGAACTTGATGAATCTATAGCTCCAGGTACATCTGGTAAGTAATCTGAGTCTTCCAAGTAATCCTGTTTTTCTTCAGGGAATTCACTGATGCCTTTAGCCATCTCTTTATCCCTAGCTAATCTAGTTGAAGCTCTTGTTACAGGGCCTGTAGGTGGTGTAAGTTTTCCCTTTCCTTTGCTGACAGATTTCTTGGGAAATGGGGTCTTTTTTGCTCTTTTCCTGGTGCTTATTTCAACATCCTCAGAATCATCTTCTATGATTATGGTGTTTTCTTCTTTGATTTCCGGATTGAACATTTCCTTTGAGTTCAACCTATACTTATTAGTATCCCTGGTTGAATTTCTCTGAGGTTTTTTGATACACACGCACCTTTATCCCTTTTTCCTTTGATTGCAACGTTCCTTTTGCTGGTCGATGGCATTTTAGACTTGACTATAGTTTGAGCAATGAGATCATTATCTGACTTTGCCTCTCCTTTGACATCTTCCTTAGGAAGCATTTCAATTTTGGGCTCCCATCTAGGTCTCTTACTTCCGCTCTTCTTAGTTACCTTAATATCAGAAGATTCATCTTTCACAGGGTTTTCATCAGAAATATCTCGACTCTGTTTAACAATTTTCCTTCCTCTGCCCTTTTTCGGCTTATTGGATTGAGTGATAGGTTTTAAGGATTTTGTGAGCCAATTCCAGGGCTTCTGTAATTCGTTCAGGGCATACATGACTAGGGTTTTAATCAGGACTTGATGGAACAAACTGCCTTTGGCATTAGTGGAAATTGACTGCACTTTCTTGGACATTTTTGTCAAACTTTTAAGCAAGAAATAAGGAAGATTTAAAGGGTAGTCACCGTTTAGATGCATCAATATTCTGATATGGTAGATGTAGACCAATGAAAACCTCCCTTCGTAGGTGATGTATCTGTGAATCACCACCAGATAAATGTGCCATTCGGGTCGAACCCAGCTACGAGGTATTCCCCTTCTCCAATATGGATTCTGCTTATCTGGGAGGACGAATTGATTTACAAATTCGGTAACCACGTGCTCCTTCTTCCACCATCTTTCCCCTCCAACCACGAGCTTGCAAGCTTTGGCTATAGTTTTCTCTGTCACCAACATCAACATCTTACCAATTTCGACTTTGTGACCATCGAAGTTCAAAGCAAATTCCATTGAAACCTGCTCGTCATAACCTCGAAATGTGGTGAGGAACTCAAACCACTCTGCATCTCTGAATCTTTGGGCCATTTGAGGGTAGGCTTCAAGAAGTTAGACACCTTCTGGTTTGATTCTGGCAACTTGTCTGCTCCTCTTGGGTGCCATTAAACTCAATTCTGCAACCGTCGTCCTCGGGTTCCAAATCCACTACCTGCAATTGTTGGTATATTTTGTTGCTTTAAATGGATACCTGTATTTCTCCCCGCAAGACTGAATTAAACCAACTCGAATAGTTCACATATAATAATCACTAAACAACAGGTGATTTTGAAATGAACCCTGCACGTGTGCATAGCAATTATATTTTGAAACTGTTGGATTTGGAAATGATCGCCAAAATTTCGTGGGAGCACACAAACTATTAATTCATGAATCGTGTCATCATAACTAAATCGGGATGGCAGGCGCAAGTTATTGCATGATTATTTGGCGCTACGGGAATAGGCTTATTCCCGTAGCGCGATTGACAACTTGAGAATTTAAAATTCCAATGGCATAAAAGGAGACACTTCAACTTTAAAAATGTTTTTTCAAAATCAAACTTAAATAAATCATCAAAGATTATAATGCAAACCATGAAACATCCAAAATCTAAAAATAGAAAACAGCTGAAAACGGAAAATGAGGAATGGGTAAGGGGTTTTAGGACTAGGGTTTCTCAGCAAACCAAGAAAAAATTAGAGACTAACATTGGCTCCTTCTGGGGATGGAGTTTTGATACTAAACTCCAAGAACTGCAGACCATTGCCTTTCCTTTATCTCTGATTCATTGATTCCCCTGTGACTGTCTGTCTTTTATTCTTTGCATAACTGTAAAAACAAGTCTATTGGGTATATGGAGTCTTTATTGAAAGAAAATCTACTGTACTAACTCTAACCTATCGTACCTTTAGATGAAATAATGCTTCAAGAACCTCCCATTCACTGGGCCCCCAAAAATTTCAGTGTTATCTAAATTATGTAGGAGAAAAGTGTTATTGTTCATTACCTTGGTTATCATGAAAGGACCATACCACAGATTATCGAACTTTCCGTGTTTTGCTTTATCTTCTCTCCTGGCATCCCATCTCAATACCAAATCTTTCTTGGTTCCTTTATCAAATGTAGCCTTGATTTTGTTCTGATGAGCAACAACTTTCTGGTTAACCTGTTCTCTGGCCTACTGAACTTCAATGAGATGAAAAATCCTTCTTTGTACATCATTGGGTTCTTCCTGTTCTTCTTGCAGAAACTTCAAAACTGGCAGGCCCAACTGAGTTGGAAGGATATCTTCTATGCCATATATCATTTGGAAGGGAGATGTCCCAATAGCTTTCTTGTTGCTGATGCGATCAACCCATAAAGCAAATTTCAACTTGGAATCCCATGCTTTTTTATTTTCTGCCAGCAACTTTTTGATAATCCTTACCAGTGTCTTATTGGAAGATTCAACCAATCCCTTCCCTTGGGAGTAGTAGGGAGTAGAATGAACCAATTTGATATTGTATTTATTGCAGAATTCAAGCATGGAATTCGTATTAAAATCCCGTGCATTATCAGTGACCAACTTTTTAGCACAGCCAAACCTGGAAAAAATATATCCCTCTAGAAATTCCATGATTACCTTGTCTATAGTATTTCGAGTCGAAATTGCTTCTATCCACTTTGTAAAGTAATCGGTGGCCGTAAGAATCCACCTATGCTGCCCTGATGAAGTGGGATTAATCTCTCCAATGAAATCTAATCCCCATTGTTGGAACGGTTTGTGGGTAATGATTGGTTTCAGAGGCATAGATATAAGTTTCTACTTCCCGGCAAATTTCTGATAGGGTTCACATGCCCTGACCTGAGCAAAAATATCTGAGAATAGAACTGGCTAGTAATAGCCTTCTCTCATAATTTTGAAGGCAGTAGCCTTCCAATGATGATGACCTCCACAAGCACCATGATGCAGATATTGAAAGATTTGTTTAGCCTCCTTTTCGTCCACACATCTCAATAGAAAACCGTTGGGATATTTCCAAAACAAGGTCTGATCAATAATACAATATTTTACAGCTCTCAACTTTAATGATCTGTATTTTGATTTATCCAATTCTGGGGGAGATTGAAAATTCAGCAAGAAAAATACGATGTCTTTATACCATTCTGAAGAAACATACTTGATGTTTATTTGTAAATCAATTTCTTCATTCTGAACATAAGAGTCCTGTGTCAAATCTGAAAGATGGTATAATCCAATTGCTTTGTAATTGGATTCCGTCATTAATTTGGCGAGACATTGTCCATTTATCAGTTGGGTAGGCTTTATGGTGAGATTGTATTCCAAGATTTTGGTTATCCATTTCCCCCTCTTACCTTCACAATCGGGCTGAACCAATATTTCTTTGACTGCACTGCTTGGGACATAACTAGTAATTTTTGATTGAAGAATATACACTCTGAAATATTTTAAAGCCTTCACTAAGGCATAAGCCTATTTTTCTATTAGATCATACTTCAATTCAGAATCCCTGAGGGTTTTGCTAAAGAAGGAGAGGCTGCTCGTGACCTTGTTCATTTCTTTGCAGAAGAACAATGACTATGATATTTTCTGATGCAAATGAAAAAATCATGAGCTCTTTAGAAAAATCTTGGCTAATTAGAACAGGTGCCTAAACAATAACCTGTTTGATCTTTTCGAAGGATTATCTTGCCTCCAGTATCCACTTAATTTCTGCATCCTTTTTCAACATGTCAGTGATGTATTTGACAATCTCTGCAAACTTAGGTATAAACCTCCTTAAAAAAATAATCTTACCAATGAAGGACTGAATGGACTTTCTCGGAATGTCGATTAGCTGAATAGCCTTTACTCTTTCTGGATCTGTTTTAATTCCTTCAAGCGAAACAATGTGTCCAAGAAGCTTACCTTCCTCCATGGAAAAATGTGATTTTTTGGGATTAAGTGATATGCCATACTTCCTGCATTTCTCAAAGGTCTGCTTCAAATGTTGTAAATGTTCTTCATATGATGTTGAAAATACAGTGATGTCATCAAGGTAAATCACCACAAACCTGTCTTTCTTGCCAATGAAAGTTATATCCATAGCTCTTTGAAATGTAGCTCCAGCATTCATCAACCCAAAAGGCATCTTTTTGTACATAAAGGTGCCCCAAGGAGTGGTAAAAGCTGTTTTCTTTTTGTCTTCTTCCATTACTGATATTTGATTGTACCCTGAATATCCATCTAGCATAGAAATTCTCTTTGTGCTGACAACCTTTTGTAAGATATAATCCATTTTTGGTAATGGATAATTGTCTTTCAAAGAACGCCTGTTCAGATTTCGGTAGTCTACATAGAGCCTTATCTCTCCGTTCTTTTTCCCGACGGGCACAAGGTTTGCTACCCATTCTGAGTATCTTAGTGGCACTAGGATTTTTTCTTCTAGCAGCCTCTTCAATTCCTTTTCTATTATTGGTAACAGTAAAGGATTGAATTGTCTGAATTTCTGTTTTACAGGTTTTGCATGTTTCAGAGGGATTTTACGCTGAATAATTTCTATATCAAACACTTTTAGATCTTCATAAGACTAGGCGAATATATCTGAATATTGTTTCATTAATTCAATATATGCTTCCTTATGCTTTTTTGATAGTTTCCTGGATACTTTTACCAACCTGGGATTTGCATATGAACTAATGTCACAATCTTCCACCTCTGTTTCTTCTATTTGGATAACAACCTTCTTGGAGACATCATTATGATCGAACAAACTTTCTAATGGAACCAAACCCTTAGGCAGATGGTTTGTCTTTAATTCGATGATATTGTGACCAACAATAGTATCTTGAAGAATTTCCGCAGTGTGTATTTCTGCTTCTGCATCTTCATCATCTTGATCAATTGAAAAATTAGAAAACTCTTCAATGGTTTTCATAAATCTCTGAATTTCCTCATCATCTTTAAAAACCTGCCAATGTTTTATATTATCCGGAATTGAAGGTCTATGTCTGACTTCAATTTGAAACTTCAGATTAGGAAACATCAGAGTTTTAAAATTGCTTGCTGCAAATGCCAAAGAATCAACCTGCTGATTTAAATCCATGTGAACACAAGTAATATTGAATGCCAAGGAGAAATTATCCACATAATCCCACACCTCATTTCTGTATTGTTTCAATCTTTGCTGTTTGGTTTGATATATGTTTCTAACTTGGTGAACAATAAGTTCAGAGTCTCCAAAAACAAACAACTTATTTATTCCCATGTCTCTTGCGGCTTTCAAACCTAACAACAAAGCTTCATACTCACCGATGTTATTAGTGGTGTCAAATTCAAGTTTATATGACATTGGAATAACCTCCTTGGTAGGGGAAATGAAGACAATACCAGCTCTGGAACCTTCTTTAGAACAAGCCCCATCAAAATACATTTTCCAAACAAAATGGTCTTCACTATCTCCTACTGCAGTTATTGACTTTCTGACTGATACTTCTGCCATTTCCTCATCCATATGAAAAATAGAAGAACCCAGATCATCCTCTACAACATATATAGGGTGATTAGTGGGATTATCATGATCACTTACAAAATAATCCAGTCTGATTTCTTTGTATAATCTCCGTTGTTCGCCACCAAAAACAAGTATGGTTGCATAGCTTAGGTCCATCTGCAGAGTGCCACCTACCTTTTTAGCCCAAGATCTTGAAAGAAGCATCCCAAATTTTGGTGGTATGTCAGCCACGATAACATCTAACACCACACTCTTCATAGGTAATTGGGAAAGAGTTATGACCACATCTTTCATAAGCCCAAGACATTTGACTTTCTTGGAATCAAAAGAATATAGATCATGATATGGTCTAGATATGTCTAACCCTAATTCTTCCATCACCACCTTAGGCATGACATTATGCAAAGCACCAGAATCCATTAAGCAATTATGCAGTATCTTGTCATGGATATTTAGTGAAATGTAAAAAGGTGGAGATGCATCAATTTTGTCTTCAATGTGAGGTCCAATAGTAATGGCAGGGTTTTCATCTTCAAGGTTGACTGTATCTGAGAAGGTGACATGAGTTGGGGCTTCTAGAGCCTTAAGGACAATTTTTCTGAATGGTTCTATTTTCATAAGTTCTAATAATGGTACTGGAATCTTGATTTTGTTGATTTCATGTTCTAGATTGAAAGCAGAGACATTTTTATCTGGTTCCCTTATATCAGTCGTGCTATCTTTGACAGGTTGCTTCAATGAATGATCTGCTTGAATATTGGGAACACCTTTGATTGCCCCTGTCTTACCCGAAGTACTGGATTTCTTTGTAGAAATAGGTATTTCTACTTTAGGTGCTTGAGAACCAGATCTGAGATTGTACCTTTTCCCCGTAGGTTCATGCTAGACAATCTCCTCTCCATCCCCTTCCTCAAACTGATTTGCAATCAAAGTATCTTCATATTCTTGCTGTGTTACATGTAGAGGAGATGATTCAGAATCATTCAAATGAACTACAGAGTTTTTTTCTTTACCATCATTATCTTCCTCCTCATCTACTGCATTATTCTGAAAAGGAGGTAACACCTTTTGGTCATCTTGATTTTTTCTTTCTCTTGGTAAAATTTGGGGTACATTGTTTGGTCTCCTGAACTGATTTGGATTTCTATAACCACCCTCCTGTGCAGGTCTATTGGGTTGTTTTTGTTCCATCTTCAACCTTGCCATCTCAGATGTCAAAGTTTTCAACATCTTCATCATTTCATCCATTTTAATATCAGATGTTGAATTAGAAGATGAAGGCAACTCTTCCTTTTGCTTTTTTCTATCTCTGTCACTTTTGGATTTCAATTTTTCTGCTGCTAATATGTTTGATTCCACCTCAATAGCTGCATCTTGCATTAGGCTAAGGGTAGTGGCTCTTCTTTCCCTAAGCAATAAGGAAAATTCAACATCGAATGCATTGGCAAAAGTGATTTTAGCTGATGCCTCTGAAGGTTTTATCTCCTCTGGAATTTTACCGTACATCAGGTTGAACCTTTTGGTAAAATCAGGAATTGATTCTCCTTGTTTCCTCCTTAAAGCACCAAATTCAGTAAGGTAATACTGAAAATCTTTTTTATCTGCCCATCGATTGAGAAAGGCCTCATCTAAAGCTACAATATCAGCTATTGAGTTAGCAGGCAAACTCCTGAACCACTTTCTCGCTTCCCCATTTAAACTTTGTATGAATAATATCATCCATACATCAACATGCTCTACATTAAAATTGTCTGCAAAACTATAAAACGAACTCAAATGCCCTTCAACAGTAACTGATCCATCTCCATTAAATCTAGGCAAATATCTCATATAATCATTTGGTGGAAAAGCATACATGACTTGAGGAAGTACCAGGGGAGCATACCTAGCTGCAACTATTTGGTCCATTCTGTCTGTGGCCATATTAGCTGTGTTCAGAGCTTGGGGGGTAAGCAAGACTGGTGATGCTGCGGGTGAAACAATCCCTTGTATATTAAAACTTATATGTATTGTCCCTGAATCTTGTCTTTCAATAGATGGAGATTTCTCTTCTGGACTTTGATCAACTAATGAACTGAGAAACATAGGATTATCAAAATAACAATAATGTGTTCCGAAATCTTCAAATGAGAAAGATTCACAAGATGCTGAAGAAGTCTCTGTTTCACTCTTAACACTTGTTCTAGGAACTCTCAAATTTCCAGTTTCAAACAACAAGTATGGATATTCCTGTTTAATAAGTTCAATAAGCAACTTGCTTTGTTCTGAGCTTAATTCTGAAACATTTGTTGGGAGTGAAACTGTATCAAATTCAACAACAGGCTTGATTTCACTTTCGGGTTTCAAATCTTCATTTGCTTGGGTTTTAATGATTTCAGAAGATTCTTCCTGAGAATTTTCTGAAGCTAATTTCCCTTTTGAATGTGAAGACTGACCAGGAAGAACTTTAGGCTTTCTTAGTATTTTTTCAGGATCTGACACTGCTGCTACAGGCTCAGGATCTGGATTTTTCCTTGTTACTGGTCTCTTATTTGATGGTGGAGGATTTTTTTGAATTTTAGGTCCTTTCCCTTATTTCTTAGGAGCCAGAATTACTACATAGGAGTTGCTAGGTGAATAATCACAGTCTTTAGAAAATGTCCAAAATCTTGTTCACCATCAAGATCTGAATCTAAACTTGTCATTTCCCCAGGGAAGTTATCTTCGTTTCTTCTTCCCCAGCAACGGCACCAATAATGTTAGTCCCTAAAGTTGCACTTGACTGGTAAGGGCAAGCTAGGGCATCATTGATTTTATTGCAAAGTTTTTTTGAGGGTTTTATGATTTGGTTTTGGTATAATGGTTGAAAACTGGGTCAAGTTTACAACATGTCATGAAAATCAAGATTAAAACATTGCATATCCCATTGGATAAATAATAGGTAGGTACGTAGATGGAGTAAACCAATTCAAGAAAAAGGAAAGTGAAATCTTCAATTTGTCAATTTCACAAAGTTTAGTTTCAATATATTATAAGGAAACAAGGGTATTAGCTTGAAATCATTACTTGAAAAATTATCTCTACAACAAAATCTTCACTGTATAAATTAACATTCAAGAACCAAAAGCATTGCAGTTTGAATAATAAATTCAAGCATGAAAAATGAAATAACAAAGTAGAAAAAAGAAGGTCTAACCATCCATATGCCTTTGCTATTAAGTGTCCATTGAACATACATGCCTTTTACAATAATCTCCACAAAAGTTTCTCTAGATCTCCAAATTTTTGACCTCCATATGGTCTGTATTCTGTCTATTTAAACTATCTATAAAACTTCCAGATCCTATTCTCTAGAACAACTTTAAATGACTAGAATAAAAAAGTATCCAGATCCTAAATTAATTCACTGAAAATGAGCTTCTACCTCCAAAATAGTCCACAGCTCAACAACTTGATATAACAAACATTGCCAGCATTACATTTGACTCTACAAAATAGGGATTTTGTTCGACTCTATAAAGTAGATCGAAGTCTTATCATCTCCTTGATCAAAACGAGTAATTTTTTTCCATATCTCCTGGAGAACCTTTAAACAAAATTGTAACCAATCATCATGTTACCTTTAGGAGAAAATCCCAGTAGTGTCTTTGGCATTTTTTTGCTTGAGCTTCGTGGTTAACACAACATTGTGCCAGTAAAGTTTGAAATTGATTTCCCTGACTTCCTTAAGCAATGCCCTTTGCTCCTTCTTCTTCTTTTTAAGACTTTGAATTCTTTCTTGCTGGCGAGCATTCCACTGTTCTATCTACATCTTTTCCTTCTTTAATTGTTTTATGGTTTTCTGGAATTCCCCAATCTTTTCCTTATCAGTTCTTATCTTGACCCTGAATCCTGAACAATCTTCAAAGAGTGTAGTTTCATTCAGATTTAAAGTAACACTAGGTTCCTTGGCTTTAACCTAGTATTTTGAGATTAATTCTGAGCTATGTTCTTCTTTAGAACTTGATGAATCTATAGCTCCAGGTACATCTGGTAAGTAATCTGAGTCTTCCAAGTAATCCTATTTTTCTTCAGGGAATTCACTGATGCCTTTAGCCATCTCTTTAGTCTTAGCTAATCTAGTTGAAGCTCTCGTTACAGGGCCTGTAGGTGGTGTAAGTTTTCCCTTTCCTTTGCTGACAGATTTCTTGGGAAATGGGGTCTTTTTTGCTCTTTTCATGGTGCTTGTTTCAACATCCTTAGAATCATATTTTATGATTATGGTGTTTTCTTCTTTGATTTCCGGATTGAACATTTCCTTTGAGTTCAGCCTATACTTATTAGTATCCCTGGTTGAATTTCTTCGAGGTTTTTGTGATACACACACACCTTTATCCCTTTTTCCTTTAATTGCAATGTTCCTTTTGCTGGTCGATGGCATTTCAGACTTGACTGTAGTTTGAGAAATGAGATCATTATCTGACTCTGTCTCTCCTTTGACATATTCCTCATGAAGCATTTCAATTTCAAGCTCCCATCTAGGTCTCTTACTTCTTCTCTTCTTAGTTACCTTGATATCAAAAGATTCATCTTTCACAGGGTTTTCATCAGAAATATCTCGACTCTATTTAACAGTTTTCCTTCCTCTGCCCTTTTTCGGCTTATTGGATTGAGTGATAGGTTTTGAGGATTCCATGAGCCAATTCCAGGGCTTCTATAATTTTTTTAGGGCAGACATGACTAGGGTTTTAATCAGGACTTGATGGAACAAACTGCCTTTGGCATTAGTGGAAATCGATTGCACTTTCTTGGACATTTTTGTCAAACTTTTAGGTAGGAAATAAGGAAGATTTAAAGGGTAGTCACCGTTTAGATGCATCAGTATTATAATATGGTAGATGTAGACCAACGAAAAACCTCCCTTCGCAGGTGATGTATCTGTGAATCACCACCAGAGTAGTGTGCCATTCGGGTCGAACCCAGCTGCGAGGTATTCCCCTTCTCCAATATGGATTCTTCTTATCTGGAAGGAGAATTTGATTTACAAATTCGGTAACCATGTGCTCCTTCTTCCATCATCTTTCCCCTCCAACCACGAGTCTGCAAGCTTTGGCTATAGTTTTCTCTGTCACCAACATCAACATCTTACGAATTTCAACTTCGTGACCATCGAAGTTCAAAGAAAATTCCATTGAAACCTGCTCGTCATAACCTTGAAATGTGGTGAGGAACTCAAACCACCCTGCGTCTCTGAATCTTTGGGTCATCTGAGGGTAGGATTCAAGAAGTTCGACACCTTCTGGTTCGATTCTGGCAACTTGTCTGCTCCTCTTGGGCGTCATTAAACTCAATTCTGCAACCGTCGTCCTCGGGTTCCAAATCCACTACCTGCAATTGTTGGTATATTTTGTTGCTTTCAATGGAAACCTGTATTTTTCCCTGCAAGGCTGAATTAAACCAACTTGAACATGTCACATATAATAATCACTAAACAATAGGTGGTTTTGAAATGAACCCTGTGCGCGTGCATAACAATTATATTTTGAAACTTTTGGATTTGGAAATGATCGCCAAACTTTTGTGGGAGCACACAAACTCTTAATTCATGAATCGTGTCATCATAAGTAAATCGGGATGGTAGGCGCAAGTTATGGCATGATTATTTGGCACTACAGGAATAGGCTTATTCCCGTAGCACGTTTGACAACTTGAGAATTTAAAATTCCAACGGCATAAAAAGAGACACTTCAAATTTAAACTATGTTTTTTCAAAATCAAACTTAAATAAATCATCAAAGATTATAATGCAAACCATGAAACATCCAAAATCTAAAAATAGAAAACAACTGAAAACGGAAAATGAGGAATGGGTAAGGGGTTTTAGGACAAGGGTTTCTCAGTAAACCAAGACAAAATTAGAGACTAACACATGGTATTCCTTCGATTTGAAGCACTATGTTAGTGTCCCTTTCCTCAACCTCATTGTGCTACCCTTCTCTATCATCCATAGTCCTCTTCCTACTATACTGAAATATTTTTCCACTACACAACACTCCAATCTCTTCTTTTGTCACACCTTCTTCTTTTCCCGACATTCTTATTCCATCTGTTCCTTATTCATTCTTTCTTGTATCCCTCTCCTCCATACACTCAGACCATCCCTTGGTAAACCCCCATTCCCCCCATGTGCGTGAAGTCATCTAGCTACTGGGAAAATCAGATTCCAACTTCATAACCCCCTTATCACAGAGCAGTTTATTGACCCAAGTAGATAGTTATTTCAAATATGTTCCACGTGACCTTTAAATAACTCTCTTTCAACAACACTATATGAATGGGTACAATCTATAGCAAACTTCGTAATATAACCCCCCAATACACTATCCAACCAAAAATCAATTGAACACAAGATATGATTACTTACAATATTAACTTGCTAAATCAACTTAAGTGTCCAACTTCTCGGAATAACAATGCATAATGTTCCTCTTTTCAACTAACCTCTGTAACCACTCAGCCAAAATTATCAGAAATTCAACAAAGAAAATCTCATGTAAATCTGTAAATACATACCTCTGTAACCACTTTTCAGAGCTGATCTATGGGTTCTTATTCTGATCTCTGGAAAACTCTCCCTCCTTTGTCTCTAACCACCGTCCTATCTCTTCCTTAGTCGACCTCCACATTCCCCTTAGTCACAGATCCTAGTCTTGACAATGGAACCATTTTTTGGTGTGCGGTGGGGAGACCTGGGGTTCAACATGAATTCACCAACAGAACCCTCAGATACCATCCCTTTTGGCATCACTCGCAAGCAGGTGAAGTCTCACTCGAGGTATCTATGGGTACTGCAAGAACCAGGTTTCTATAGTGATGAAGGAATGGGAGGAAGTCCTCATGACCATTATACCTAACATTGGTTCATTATACCTTATACCATGTGAGTAGAAACATAATAACATGCAACATATTCAGAATAACAAACATGTATCATATGCGTGCAATAAATAGAACAACAAACACATCATGACACATAGACACCATATTTAACGTGGTTCACCCAAGATGGGCTACATCCACAATGACTAGATTCTTATTATATTATTCATAATCTTCATTACAAAATATGTGCAATGTGCTCATACATCATTCCCTTTCCGTTCTCCTATCCATCTATATATCTTTGTCGCTCTTCACTCTTTCATACTTGCATACATTGCACACTCGCATACTTATTCGCTCTCCTCCCTATCCCAAAAACTTTTACATATTTATACAATTACAACAAGGCTTAGCCCTTGTCAATGGACCCAAAATGCCTAATGGCTTCGAATGGTTTTCCTCCTTTTGCACGCGTTGATTCTGAAAGTGCGCCAACTATCTTTCCTTCTTTCACACACGTTGTTTGTTTCTGCGCAGTTCTTAAAACTGGTCCCAATATTCGACCCTACTCTCACTGGTATAGTCATCAATCTTCTTCTTTATGATGATGATATCGTTCTTATGGCGAGGATCCCCCACGATCTTGAAAAGTAAATAAGAATCCTCAAGGATTTTTTCTCCAATATGGGTCTAACTATGAATACTGACAAGAATAAAGTCATGATCATTAAATCAAATAATATCACTTATGATACCTTCGTATAAGACAACAACAACTTGGAGGAAGTAACTTCATACAAATATCTTGGTATCGATATTCAACACAAGCTCAACTAGAATTATAGCATTGAGAAAATGATATTTGGAGGATGGAAAGCTTATTATGGGATTGAAAACAATTGTAAGCCAGTCGATATTTGGATACAGGATAAGAAAAAACTCCTCTTTGAGACTCTTGTTATGCTTATTATTCTATATGGATGCGAATTTTGGGTATGCAGTATCTCTTGAGAATCATGGAGAAAGATAGAGCAAATTCAAAAGAATTTTATAACCTACAATCTCAAAATTAAAGGAAATACACCATATCCTATCCTCCTCTT
>JZKD02S1302856.1:0-11938 GCA_000966675.3 Picea glauca
GACTACTGTACGAAAAAGGAACTGAGAGAGTTCTCTTTTAAGTGTTTTTCCAAACTCTATAATCCCGAAAAACCTTTGAGTTTTCTGTCTTTGGAATCGTTAAAGCACACATCGATAGACCCATATGGGACTGAACCCTTACTTCTTCCAGTTCATTAAACAAAGGAAGAGGAAATTACCGTAGGTAATTTATGTGGAGCATGTGTTATTCTCCTCGAGCTCATTAAATTAAAAAGAGGCACTCATCTATCTGGATGGGGGAAAAATTGAAAGGAACAAGCCAAGCAGTCTCTTGAGAACACCATCTAGCACTTCTTAGAGTCGCCCTTGAACACGACACTTTGTCATTTGCCCATATCATAATCCGCTAAACCTCTGCACTGAGCCAATCTTTGAGTTTCCTTTCACTCCCTTGGGTCACCCGATGCAAGTCATAGTTTCCATTGTACGATTTTGGTCCACGCCATGTTTTGCTGTTGTGCCTCAGTGTTCAAGGGAAGTATTCGCCTTGAGAGTCAGCCATCCCTAATTTCTTGCCTCAAAACCTGTGTCAGTCCATGAACTTTTGATCTACCAATTACATCTCCATGTCCGTTTCATGTCATTGATGGGGGATACATCAAGGCCCTCCCTCGACGAGTCTATCCCTGTCGACTCCAACACATTATCCAGGAATTAGTCTTAGAAACCAGTTAGTACTTTGGGACCTGCATGCCTCAATGGCAGGCCTCCTCACATTCGACAGTGGGTTTACATCATTGACCCCTGATCGAATGATTCCATGAGTGTTCGACCTCAGCTCATCTATTCACATTCGCTGGAATGTACTAGGGTACCTTGGGAATCATCGACATTAATGGTGATCTCCCTCGCACTTGTTAACGGTTCACCTCATTGACCGGTAATCAAGTGGTTTCTTCCATGTTCGACGTCAAGACATCCATTCACATGGTCAGATTCGTACCATATTGGGATTGGTATGAAGACCCTGGGTTGAGCCATCACTTTGATATATGCTTCGCATAGGCTGCGAAGGAGTTCTTTTGAACAATGACACATGCACCATTACATAGATCCACTTTGTATTGATCGTGGCTATGTCTTATCATCTCGTAGATCCACCGTGTATTCTTCGTGGCTACGATCAGTTTGAGTCACTAAAGTATAGATCCACATTGTATCTTTGGTGGCTATACCCTTGTTTGTCAATACAATTATGGATCCACAGTGTATTTTATGGCGGCCATACCTCACAAGTCTCGATCTCCCAAGCATAGGTATGCCTGCCTTGGGTTTTGAAATATGTCATGATATTGGTTGGATGTTTGTGTCCAGCTTCCGTCAGGTTCTCCGAGTCTAAACCCTTGCTTGAATATCTATAAAGTATTTCAGTCATCAGTCCGCATCTTCTGACTTCATACTTTGGGGGGCATTCTGTTACACATCAAAATCACCCAGCTGGATAAGTGTCACATATGCCTCTCACTTGTCACAAGTGTCGCAACTCCCTTACAACTTGTCACAAATGTCGCAAGTGGGTTATAGAGTGTTGTAAATGTTGTTGAACCATGCTACCACAATGATGACACTAAAGAGGCACTTGAAACATCTCATGTACTTGGTTTGGGGGAAGAAACTGGTTCACTGGAGTCAAACATCTCTTAACACCTGAAAGGGCTTCTTAGTCAAATATTTTGGAAGGGGAACGCTCCTCTAAAACTGCCTGAGGGCGCTAGCGCCCCTCTACCATGCATCAGGAGCATTATAGCGCTTCCCCACCCCTTTGTAGGAGCGCTTCTCTTGACCTTATCAGGAGCGTTCTAGCACTTTGATGTCCCTTCTAAGGGAGCGCTCCCTATTCTGGGTGAATTGTTAGCCCGGTGAGAAGATTAAGGGGAGAATCATTCGATTTTAGAAGGAAGTTGAGCTCGAATTCTTGGTTCTATCAAAAGATCTCTGATCCAAGGAGATGGATCCCAACTGGTTCTAAACATAACTCAAGAGGTTAGGCTCCTCCCAACCTATATAAGCAAGCTGTATGGTGGTGAAGAGGGGAGGAACTGAACATATGGAACTTATGATCTTGGAGGAAACTTACAGTCAGCCAAAGGAGAGTTATCAGTGAGGCTGTTGTTATCCAGGTTGTGGATCTTTTAGGCAAGGGTTAGACGAACAAGACTTGATGAAGCTGTCGCATTCACATCTACGATTGTAAGTATTGTTCTTGTTATTCTCATTAATATGACAAGCTTGGCCTGTTTCTTTCTAGTTTGTGTCTAATGTTACATGAAATTGTCATTTATTGATAGATCTGTTTTCAAGATAATGTCAGTAGAGTAGGAAGTGGTCGTATCTTGTTTTGTCCACAGATCTCAGCGAGGAGCAAAAGGATTGGAGCGCAACTCGGAGCATGCAGGGACAAACGTCAATTAAAAGGTACCTCTATTATCCTCCCTTCTCATGCATTAGTTTAGATAGATTGGAAAGGAATTCAGTGTCCACGTTAAGCATTTTTCTGTCTAGGGTTAAGGTCAAGCCTTAGAGGTCGATCTGCTTGTCCGCAGGAAAATTTTCCTACAACAAAAGACGTGCCAGGAGGGTGCATCAGCCAAAGTCTTAAACTCGGGGATAAACCTCAAGGTTGTTGAATACCTTGGAGGTAAGACCGTGTAGAGGAGAACACAGCAGAAGACATAATCACTGTGAGATTTTGGAAGAGCTCTATCAGGCAGGCATTGAGCAGATGCACGGGTTGCATTGAGGAGAAGAACTATGGTTTGAGTTCAGGAGGAGATAGAATCACTGAGGATTCTATTGAACTCTGCTAGGAGGGCATTGAGCATAGGAAAAGAGTGCAGAGGAGAACTCCATTGTGGGTTCAAGGAGAAATCAAAATAACTGAGGATTCTGGAAGCTCTACAAGGAGGGCATTGAGCAGGTGCTAGAGTGCACAACAGAACTCTGGTTTGATTTCATTAAGGGAAACAAAATCACTGTGGGATTCTGTGAGTAGAAAATTTGCCAGGAGGACATTGAGTGGATGTGCATATATAGCATAGGAAAGAACTCTTTTGAGTTCTGGAACAGAGAAGAGTCCAGGAGAGGATCTTCACAGGGTTGCTAAACACCCTGTGGACTTAGCAAGGAGTTGCTTGAGCAAGAGACTACCAAGAGGGCATCAGATTCTCCATCTGAGGGAGAAGGAAAAAGGGTGAAGTCCCTTAGAGGTCTAAGCAGCAGGCAAGCTCAGGACAGATAGCACCTTCATGCATGCAGAGACTCTGCAAGGAGTGTATGAGTTGGGAATCCTTTCACTATTCAGAGCAAGAAAAGTCCAGGAGGGACAAAGACCTGCAAGGAGCACAGAGGTCGAAGAATCCTTCGAGGATTCAAAGAGAATAAAGCTCAGGAGGGAGAGTGCTTTCATACACAGGCCATGGCCGAGAGGTTGGAGAGGCCGAAAGGAGACCCTTTGGAGGGTTTGAGTCCGAGGAAGATCAGAAAGGTCAGCGAGTTCAAGAACACCGACAGAAGCCGAAGTCATAGGCTTCGTAACAATAGGAGAAAAGGCTGAGGTCTTTGATAAGTTGAATTCTTCCAAGGTTCAGTAAGAAATAGAGCACTCACAAGGAGGGAAGCACAACTACTGTCGGATCAGGAGAAGATAAGATATGGACCATTGAAGTTTCACATACAGGAAGCAGCAGGAGAGCGCAGTGGAAAAGAGTAGATCGGGGCCGTTAGGTCTAGCTCATACAACCGATATCCATTGGATCTGTTAAAAGGAGCACGAGGCTTAAACCCTCGAAAACAAAAGAGAGAACCCAAAAAGTCCCGAAACAGCGAAGGCGTTAGGATTTCGGGGTTTGGAACTTCGGGGGTTCCTAGGATAAGAGACTGGGAGACAAGAGGTCACGGGTTTCAAAATCCCAAAGCGATCAGGACCGTCCAAGTAGGAGGACACGTGGCAACGATCAAGGCATCGGGGAAAATTCTCGAAAGGACTATTTTGTTACTTCAGGTACTGGGAACTCGAAGGAGCAAAGGTCTTGCAACAAGGGTCGCGAAATCCCGAAACGTGATAATCTAAAAGAGCTAAAGGAATAGCGTTGGGCCACGAAACAGAGTTACGGGTTTTTCGACATACTGGGTATCGGGATTCCAAAAATCGGCAATTCGGGGATTCCAGTACAGAGAGCCGAGCACTTCATCATTTGAAACTCTGAAATTGCGAAACACGAAGAGCTGGGGAAAAGTAATCCTTGGAGGAGAAAGCCAAGGAGCGACATTTTGGGATACCAATATTTGGCATTTCGGGAATCTCGAAGACTAAGAGTCGGGGCTGACAGTGTTGAAAGTTCTGAAGAAGACTGCGGTCATATAAAGAGTGGTCACATGGACCAAAGATTGGTCAGTGGTAATCGCCGCGAGAGAAGGTTGTGGTCGTGTTTGATGGCCGCGTAGAGATGAAATCTCGTGCTGAGGTGAAATTGAGAGGGCAGGTAGAGTTTTCATATAAGGACTTGTGGATCAGGTTCATGAGGCCTCAAGGAAGGCAAAATAACCATTTCGGTTTTGCAGATCCAAAGGGTAGAGAGATCCTAAGACCGGGAGGTTGTGCAGAACCTGCTGAGGCAGGGGGGGGCTGCACCAGGAAACACTTCAGAAGGAGAAACATCTCTATCCTCTATGTGTGTCTATGTCAAAGTATTCATAAAGGTATGCAACAAATTGGGTCTAATAAATATACCCTCAGTGTGAATTTTAACACTATTTCCACTATTGCTAGCGTTCAGGATCCAAATAATGGACATCGACATGAAGTTTCTTCAAATCCTTAGTGATGCCACTCAAGGAGAAATAATGTTCAATTTGAGTGACCCAATCCATGGTGTCTAAGCCATCAAATTTATTCACCTAAACTTTGGGAAGACACAAGTCACAAGTATGGGGGTTAGAATGAAAGTTCGTGGAATGAGATGAGCCATAACCCTCTTGGTTTGAAGGTTATTCAAAGTATATAAGGTCGTCGGATTTACTAATCACTATTGTCAAATTGTCCACAACTGCAAAGAGGGTTTCTAGTTAGGCAAGCCGAGAATTCATGGTAGTAATAGTTGAAGTGATTTCAATGATGTATTTATGGGTATATTCATGGGCTTGGCCCAAGGCAGTGAGATGTTGGTCAAGATCTTGGTTGCAGGTGTGGGCCATCTAGGAGGTAAGAGGAAAAGAATAGGGTTGGTATGTTTGTATGAAAGGGCTTATGAGAGAGTGGTATCACAAGTCACAATCAATGAAAAGAGATGAATGTAGTGGGAGAGGTCCCAAATAAGGGTATTGTTGATGATTAAAATTACAACGAATTTTTTCTTGCAAAATGTTGCTAAAGCCTATTATTATAAAAGATAAATAATACTAGTAGGTAGGACCCCCTTGTAGATTGGAGATCAGGTCTGGTGCTTAATTGATGATGTGCTACTATTCGACACTGCTTACATGGTAATATAAGCTTAGTTTATTGGCGATTGAGAAGGCATGTTTTGTGTTTTATGTTGCTCTAGGCTCGAGTTTTATTTCACAACGGCCTATGTTATCCTTGTTATCACTGCTATCTGTTATTGGGATCTATTACTAGGAGACCTGCACCATAAACTTGTTAGCAATAACATACACAAGAAATTGGAAAAGGGAAGAAGACAATATAAAAACAAAGGGAAGAAACTAAAACCATGCTATATACTATACTACATGCATCGATTTTTAATGGTTGTTGTTATCCTAGATACTAAGTTAATAGCTATGCAATTTTCTTTGAGTTATATAAGTTGATATGCATGGTAATTGTGTTTTGGCATGCGTTGGTATGGATCGTGCTATTGGTGATGGTTCAATACATGGTTTACTAAATTGGATTATATAGTTGATAGGTATTATGGTCAAGTTGGAAATGGAAGGTATGATGTGGGTGGCGCATTTGACAAGTAATAGATGCCAATTCCAATGCATGGTTTAAATGAATGGTTAATGGGTTTAATGGATGGAATGTACTAATAAATTAATTGATTGTGGGGAGGCGAAGTGCATTTACTACACATCACCATTACTCCTTCCGTTGGCCGCCACCCTAGTCGGGCTATTGTTCAACCTTGTTTTTGTGGTTATGCTCCATTTTTCAAGCAGGGAGGAATCACTCAGCTCACGTTTAAAGTGCTTGGATTACAGATATGTCTTTTTTTGGCTATCCATGAGTCTGCTCTATTATGAAATGGATATTGGCTTGAATGTATGGGTTGTGCTTTCCTTGAGTATTGAAACTATGTAAAATTGTGATTTTTGGAATGGAGCATTGATGGTTTTCTCTGCAATGATGTTAAGCTCACAGTGTTATTGGTCATCCTGGGTGTTAGCATCCATAAAGGCTCTATGTTACCCTTGTTGGTTTAATTGGAGGGTTTTTTTTGGTCTTAAAGTCTTGGTTGTATTCAGGCATTCGTATCACCTTACTCAGTCTTTGGCTTTTATGGGGTTTTAATGGTTGGAAGCACTCTATATCATTGCGTTATGTTCACTTGGGCATTGGGTTGTGGTCACTATTAATGGTCATGTAGTGGGTTATATTGCTTTTTCTCAACCCTGTTTGCACCTCAGCTTTGTAGTTGGTCGAATGGAGAGCCATGAGGGTTATACCCTATGTGTATTGGATATCATTACCAAGAAGAATTAGAGATTTTTTTTCTATTCATAGCCCCTCCTGTCATGAGATTTGTTACCTTGTCCACGAAAAAATTGTGCTTCTCTCTATGTATGCACCGTTGGTATTGGAGGTTTTCACCATTGAAGGGAGTTGGCTCTAGCTTTCCCTGTGTTGGCCACAGAAAAAACCCTTAACTCAACAGGTTTGAGGGTGTTAGAGAAGACCGTTGTGGCCTATTGGGTTTACTATTGGTTATTATGGATGGTTGTGTATTGTCAACAAAATCGAGTACAAGATAGCCCGGTTGGTCATGTGACAATCATGTTGATTTTGGTATCTAGTCACTTCTTGTGTTATTAAAATGGATAAACCTTGCATGGTTAATTAAACAGATCAAATACACATTCGCTCTCCTTGTGTTTGATAACCCAGTATTGTTTTAATTGAGAAGGTCACAGCCTAGCTTCATGTCGATACATGGGTATGTGTGGTTTCCACAACATGTTGGGTCGGTTGTTGATTATTATGACAGTCCAAGTAATAGGATCAATATTGAATTGGTTGATTGGTTGAGACACAGTCACTGTCTTTTGCACTAAATATTATTTGGATGTTAAACTCGACATTAGTTACAATTGTTTAATGATGTTCGCACATAATGCATTCGTATGTGTGGTGTTCCTACACCACGAATAAATGGTCACTGTAACTATGAGTTTTTTGGGGGGGGCAAATGGTTATTGCAACCAACATGACTATAGAAATTCCATACAATGTATGCGTTATGGTTATTTGATTGCGTCATTAAGGACGAGCCCGAGTTTTGCACAACATGGTTTTGTTTGCAGCTTGATTAATTTTAAACAATACTGTATTAGATTGATAGCTCGGCATGATGGGTTGAGTTAATATTGTGACTGTGTGTTTAGAATTGTCAAATGGGAATGTTGCATCGTGGTGTTTTGGGTGGCTTACCACTATGTATGATATGGATATTTTGGGTTGCACACTCAGAGATAGTCATAGAGTTTTAAACATGGCCTTGTTGCAATTTGATTATTTGTGTTATGAAGTCAGATATGTTTTTGCTGCCTCGTTGTGTTGGATGAATAATCCATCATTTTAAATGTTTAGAGTCAAAGGAAAAATTCGGACCTGTACATTCATAGAAATGAAGTTGTATTTTGTCGAATGGTTGTATATTTCCCAGTTTAGTGTGAGTTGAAATGGTGATTGGTTATCTAGGTGTTTAAATGACAAGCCAGGATCTTTGCAAAATGAATATGGATCATTGTGTTGACTGTCCATTGGGTATGTTAAATGAATGTCATGCACAGTGACAAGCACAAGTGCAGTGACAGTATAACCACAATGCAATTTAATTATTAAATAAATGTAGAGACATAATCGAGCATGTTTTTTTTCTTTTTATGCCTGCATTTGATGAGCAAAGTGAAAGTAATTGACTGTATATTTATTTGGAAATTGCTTATGGATAAATGGGAGAAAAAAGACTCCCCTACAAATTGTCGTGGAATGCATACTGTTTTGATTGATTGGCACTGTGTAAATATTTGGTTATGAACAATGAACTAGTTAATACACAATAATTGTTATTGGGTCACAATGATCATTTGGTTGGTGAATCTCCTTTTAACAGAATGATTATATGGATTAATTGATTAATTTTATGAACAGTGCCCACTCTCATTCCCCACCATTATTTCACTTTTCACTAATTACAAACCCATCTCCTTCCCACATTCATTTTTCACTCCCTTTTCTAAAATTGATTACAGTCAAGAAAATTTTTGTGTTGAAGAAGTTGGCAGTAGCAGTGTCTTGGTTGGATTACAATGATGTTTTCTTTGGTTTGCAGTTGATTGTTGTTGTCCTTGAGCAGTAACTGTATTTTTTTTTCCCCTCATCATATCATGTTTTGCTCAATACAAACCCCACATATCCTAGGACCTTTTATTCACCCCTTGCTCATTGATTAATAGTTAAACAATTTGTATTGATTGGATTGTGTGAGTCTGATACATTTTTGAGCCAAAATCTATTTCACATTTTTAAGAGTTATCATGTATGGTTATTTAAAAGACTATTTTCTAATCAATCATGCATGCAAGAATGAGTTTTTTCAGTTGAGGTAACCATGGCCGAGGAAACCGAGGGAGAGGTAACTGGAACAGAGGCCCAAGAAGGCCAAGGTTCTCCATACATTTTGATGCTGACTCACAGGAGCTTGGCCAGTTGTTTCAGGCCATATTTTTCAATTGGATTGGGCAAGGAGTGGTCCATCCAAGTCCTGAAAGGCCTCCTTTCCAAGTTCCAAAATACGTTGGTATCCATGTGCCTCTTCATGTCTCATTGCAACCCGAGGTTCCTAAAAATGATGGATGACAAGAGATTGTCCACCCGACATTCTTCCAACATCGTGGCTGGCCTAATTTATCCCTACCTTCTCTTCCACCTATTAAACCCATTGTCCAAGCTTCGCCCCACTCACTAGTGTAGTCCTCTCATGCTAGCAAAAGATTGAAAATCGAGGCCCACCATGCCCTTGACAAAAGAAAATCCATTGCTGCCCCTTCCTTACCCTCCAATGTCTCTGACAAATCTGTGTCTTCCTGGATGCATTTGAGGGATCGTTGTTCCCACGTGATCAATGAAATTAATCCTAAAGGCTCAACACAACCAAAGGGAAATTCAAGAAAATCAAAAGGTGACAGCAGCAATCAAGGAAAGATTGCATCTCAAAGTGGGAAATATGGCTTTTGAGTTTTTATTTTATCTATTCTTGATGACAGTTGACTTCAGGAATTTTTGTACAACATGTTATATTTTTGGATATATGAGTAATATTTTTTGAAAATAATTTCAAATATCATGAGCTAAATTGTCAAATGTGAATATGTTGATGGGAGTCACAAGGAAGTGTGTTTTTCTTAACTAACTAGTTATGTTATGATGGTTATGAGCTAAAGGGAGTCACAAGGGGTCCCACCTACTAGTTATTATTTATTTATAACCCTTATTATGATTATTACTTTTCCCCCTTAACTAAAATGTTGGTTGAATATTTAGTTAACTTAACTAATGAGGTGGTTCAACTACCTCAACCAATTCTGAATTGATTAAAGGCAAAAGGAAAGGGAGGAACAATGGAGGAGAGAAGCACAAGCATACTAAGGTTTGTACTTTGAGTTTATGTTGAGATAGTTCAGTTTTCATTCATTTATTTATTAATCACAAGCCTAATTCTCTTTTATGATAGCAGGGTCTTATTGCAGACAACAATATTCAGGGTTGAATTACATCATTCAGATGCTTGTTTTTCAGAGGTGTTGATCTATCTTTGATAGTCTGTGTAGACTTGTCTGTTTGTGAATTATTTTTCATGATTGAAAAAGGCTATTGTGTAGAGTCGAGTGGGCAACGATCTGTGGCAAGTTGATCCAGCTTTTGGAGTTCAGTTTTGGTTTTCTATCAAAGGTCCTTTTGTATGTTCCATCGGGGATGTCTAAGTTTGACTTTGGTCCAAAATTTTTGTATGAGATTTTGTAAAGAAAATGAATCTTTGGTGAATTGGAATTAAATAAATGAGTGTTTTATGTCTCATCTGTCTTGATTATCATCTTGGTGTCTTTACTTCTGTCTTTACATTTATTTCAACAACTGTTATATTCAGAAAATTGCATAAAAAGTAAATTTTCAGCAAGCTTTTTATTGATAAAAGACTAGCCTAAGCATCGGTAATTAATACTTGTGAGTTAGGATGTTATTTTTCTTGGCTATAAATATAGGGTGAGATTCTTGTCTATTTTTCTTTAGCCAAGAAAAATCTGAAAATGCTTGAGTAAGATCATTTCATATCTTTTCCTCAACAGGTACCAGAGAGGGTGGGTGGGTCCACAAGAAAATACATGCTTATGAGATATTTGTATCACTGTGATGAGTGTGAAGAGATGAATCCAGTTGGATAGATTCCAAATAAGGGTGTCAGTGGGACCACTATATTATTTTTTTTTACTCTTGCAGAGTTATACGCCTTTCTGAATAATATTGTAGTTATGTTGTTGTTGTTTTTTGTTCAGGTAGAAAGGGTTAGGGTTTTAAGGGTTCCTATAGAAAAGGGATTTCTTTGTGTGATACCTCTTTGATATGCCAACGGGGTCCAACAATAATACTCAACCCAATATATTAGGGCTCTAACTAAGGAGGCTTGACCGTACCTTAGTCATGCTACTTGATTACCTAGGTACACGAGAGTAATTTTCTTGAGTGTTATTCTCAATGCCACTATAGTAGTCAAGTGGTCAATTGGATGATCTAACACTACTTTCAAGAGACCTATGAGACTCCTTATATACCGGAGGGTACGTTGGAGTGAACAACCATGTACAAGTGATGTCTAATGTGGTAGTACTCAAAGGGGTAACAAGAGGGGTTACACAAGTTTCCAACTAGGTGAAACAATGTGTTTTGAGTAACCACATGAAACTATGTGTATTCTTCCCCAACCATAGTTTTACCTGTCAAATGATAGATCATTGTGATTTAAATATGTGGCACACGTCTCTAGCTTGAAAAAAGTTTTGCTAAAAATATGCGAAGGTACTGAAAGGAAATATGCAAAGAAGAATTATGATTTTGTTCACACTTGTTAGCAAAAAGAACAAAACAATAAGCACAATGACACAATTGATGAGAAATGATACCTTTATTATCTTGAGATAAAATTTCACTTGCCTCTTCGAGGGACCAACTTCCAACATAGTAGAGCTCAAGTACAAATGAATCCACAAAGAAAACTTTTCCATGCTTTCTACCCCTATTTATACTATTTCTATCTTCTAAAGAACATTCTAGAGGCGGAACCTTTTGGTAAGTCTTTTTACACTAAACATGTATGCATTATTACATATTTCTTATTTACTAATGACGACCTTTATTACATAGAAAAACATATTATTCTATCTACTTGAGAGGTTATGGTGGTTAGAACCCTAAAAAATAATCTAATTTTAAAATCACAACCTAGCTAGACACCACATTGATATATGAGACACCCTTGTTTTTGGGAGAAGGGGCCCCTCTATGCAATGATTTGAATGATTTACTCTACAAAGGTGTACAAGTTCTACCCCTTCCAAATTCAAACTTGTGACCTCCAAGGAGGAAATACATGTTCTTAATTTTTAGGCCCATTGAAGTTGTATAATATGAATGTTATAC
>JZKD02S1302867.1:0-11937 GCA_000966675.3 Picea glauca
GTTCAATTTTAATCCAGCTATCTGTGATACTTTCAGAGAAACATATAATTATGGATGTTTCCAAGGAATTCCAAAGAAGCACTCAAAGAAACAAGACCGCCATTGTTCCAAACCTGATAAGTTTGCAAAGAGAAAATCTTATAATTGGAGCAAACCAGACAAAAATCCATATAAAAGACAACATGGCAGGTCTCCTAAGCAGAAAGATAAATATGTCTTTAGGAGAAGAAAATTTCCAAGAAAAACCACAGCTTGCTATATTTGCAACAACAAGGATCATTGGGCCAACAAATGTCCCAATAAAGAAAATAGAGCTCATGTAAAGATAGAAGAAATATTTTCTACTAATCTGAATCCTGCTGATTGGGATCTAACAGATTCTTCCTGTTCAGACAATGAACAATTTGTTGTGTATAGTTCTGACTCAGACTCAGATATTATTGATGAGTTATAGTTCAATAATTTGAATATTCATTCTACTTCTGATGATGAATGTTCATATTTGAGTCATAGTTTCATGTTCTCTTCTCACGGTTCCACACAACAACAGATTCATGATCTTCAACAACAAAAGGCTAATCTAGCACCTGACACCTTCCTTCTGAAAAATAGGCTCCAATCAAGGATTGATGATCTAGTTAGACAATTGCCTCTTGTTTAGAGTATACAGTTTACAAATGAAGAGAATGAAATCCCTCATGAACAATGGTCCAAACCAGAATATGCTAGTATTCTGTCTCGACCAACCAAACAGACTGAAGCTGACATCCTAATTGAAATCCGACAAGTTGAAAATGATCTCCACCTTAAAACATCCCAGATGCAAACCCTGGCTAGCCAGATCCAAGCATCTATAGCAGAATTGGATCATCTAAAATCCCGGTTTACTGCTCTCACTATTGCCCAATCAGAATCAAATCAACAAGAAATTTTTCCTAAACTACTTCCACCTGAAGAAACTGAGAATTCTTCTCTCCCCACTCTTGACATAAGCCTCATTGGAGACTGCATGGTCATAACTGTTGGCATTAAAGTTTCTGGTTACAAAACCTAATCTCTAGATGCCCAAGTTGATACAGGAGCCATGAGTAGTTGTTGCAAATACAAGGCCATCCCATCCTATTACTGGCAGGCAACTCAAATATAGTTTTGAGCAGTCAATAAAGAACTTATCTCCATTAAGCACTTCTCTCCTGATTTTCCACTTCTCCTATATGGTATAGTAACATATGTTACTTTGTATAGTTTGGATATAGGTGCTGATATTCTTTTAGGGCAAGATTTTGTCAAAAGACACATGCCTCTAATCGTAAATACTGATTCTTTATGTTTAACAGTACAACAACAACAAGTTAAGCTTCCTATGAAAACCAGCTATGTTATACGTATCTCTCCTGATACCCAAAATACTATTGAAGAAACTCTCCAAGATCTGACAAAGATTCAGAAGATTGTTAGACATGCTGATATCCATGGACAAGAAATTCTCAAAGACATTGTCCAGAAACTAAAAGATGAATGCACATCAGACTTTCCTGATGCATTCTGGACAAGAGAGAAGTATTTTGTTTCTCTCCCCTACAAGGAAGGGTTTAAGGACACTCCACAGAAGACATCTTCCAATAACATGAGTCCTTCAGAGAAAGTTTTGTGTCAAGAAGAAATCCAACATCTACTTGACAAACATCTTATTGAACCCTGCATGAGTCCATGGGCTTGTCCGACATTTTATGTCAACAAGCATTCTGAACAAAAGAGAGGTAAGAAAAGACTGGTTATTAACTATAAGGCACTTAATAGTGCCTTGTTACCTCTGAGATATCCATTACCACATAAAGATCTTTTATTTAGCAAACTTGCCCATGCAAATGTTTTCAGCAAGTTCGACCTCAAGAGTGGTTTCTGGCAACTAGGAATTTCTCCTGAAGACAGGTACAAGACTGCTTTTGTGGTTTCGTAGGGGAAATATCAATGGATAGTCATGCCATTCAGTTTGACTAATGCACCTTCAAAGTTCCAAAAGCGTATGGAGGATATATTCAAACCTTTAAATTTTGTTCTTGTTTATATTGATGATTTACTTATTTTTAGTCGAGACATTAATGAACAAAAAAAAGATCTTGATGAATTCCATTCTTTTGTTTTTAAGCATGGTTTGGTACTCTCCAAGTCACCAGACAAATTTGTAATATGAAAAACTAATATTGAGTATCTAGAACTGTATATATCCAAAGGAACTATCTAGCTGCAACCTCATGTATTAAAAGCTCTACTTCAGTTTCCTAATTTTCTGCCTGACATAAAGCAAGTTCAACGTTTTTTTGGGTGTTTGAACTATATCAGATAGTTTTATGAACACCGGGCTAAAGACACAAAATTACTCCAACAACGTCTTATGCCAGGATCCAGTTGGGATATTTCAATGACCACAGCTGTTAGAAGAATCAAGGAGAAGATTCAAAATCTGCCACCTCTGCAGTTTCCTAACATGAATCTTCCTTTTATTTTGGAAACTGATGCTTCTAATGACTTCTGGGCAGTAGTTTTACTTCAGAAACACTCTCACAGAGATGAAGTATGTGCTTATGCATCAGGCACATTCAATCCTACTGAATCAAAATATCCATCTTCTCACAAAGAGATCTTGGCGGTTAAAAAGGGAATCAAAAGATTCAGATTGTTCCTGAAAAGTGTCATATTTACAGTCAAAATAGACCTCAAGCACATGAAAGGTATGTTGCATAACCACTGGTTGCTTGAACAAGGAAATTCCCGAGTTCTCAGATGGGCTTTATGGTTAGATGGTTTTGATTTTGACATCATCTACAAATTTGGGGCCGAGAATTATTTGGCAGATATGTTTTCTAGAGAAGGAGCCTGCAAAGATTTAAAAATGCTTTCTTATCAAGGATCAAGCTCCAACACCTCTTCTTCCACCTACCCCATTATTGTATGTTCAAATTGTTCAGTTAAGCTATGTTGGGGATGTTTTTCACAACTTCTACACACCCTGACACCAGAACTCCAACAGAACATTCTTCATAGATGGGCCAATTCTTGGGCTGGAAGAACTATCTATAACTATACTTGGCAAAGGGTTAACAATGATAGGATTCTCTTTGGGCATACTCATACACCTCACTAGCTCATACACTATGCCTATATATTTGATCTTGATCTACGATGGATAGATTATTTTGTAATGCATCAGTTTTCTAAGTCCTAGAGAACTATAAGTATCATCATGTATTGCGAAGATATCCAGAGTCCATTCAGACTCTGGAGCCCCTGGTTCAATTTACTTCTTCAACAATATATTCCAAGATTTTCTGCCCTGAGGCATGCTACTCCTTAGCTATTTTTATCAATTTTGCAGATCGAAATGGCAGAATCAGCCTTAAATTATGATACACTTCACTTCAATCTTTTGTATAAACATGTTTTTTATAATTGGCGTTTTACAAGTGATCACCAGTTGGATTTCTTTCCGTCATATGATTTCTATGGAGAAGTTTATCTACTAGCTCATCTCCAATATGCCTTCATGCAACACTCACCATTCTCCACCTGTTTCCGAGAACATGAACCCATTTGGATGCATGATTTGGTTCCAGGCATTGTACTACCCATACCTGATGATGCTAATGACATCTATGACAACGATGATGACTTCTATTCTTCACTAAGCCATGATAATTATGATTCTGACCGGAGTTGATAATTCACATGGCCTTCACATGGCTTGGTCACTTACTTTGTAAAAAGCATCTTACTTTCAGCATTTGTACTTTGTCTTTTAGCTCCTTCCCCATGAAGGATTATTGTAGTTTCTACTTTTATCTTTGTACGAGGCTTTAGTGGGTTCCTTCCTAAAAATAATCTCCACACTGTAGATTTAATTTGATGATTATTGTACGCTTCTTTCGTGGATTCGGGCGATCGAATCTCCACTTTGTGTCTAGTCCATGTCGGACCTGTGTCCGAGAAAAACTCTATATATACAGAGTTATTTCCTCCTTGTAAGCATCGGGTTTTAGAGCAAGTTTCTAATATAAAGAAACAATGTGTTTTTTTATCTCGAGTTCTCTTTTCTTTGAAGTTATTAAGTCTTTTCTAAAATGATGGTTTTAAAGTGAGTTTCTAATATAAAGAAAAAGTGTGTTTTTTTTTTATCTTGGGTTCTCTTTTCTTTGAAGTTATTAAGTCTTTTCTAAAATGGTATATGTCCAACTGGCTTTTTTTTCAGCTCTTTTTTGGAGTGCCCATGCATTCAATTTCTGGAAGGCTTGAAGGATTTCATCCTGGTCCATGCAGTCAAAGTTGACTAGCAATGTATTGCCATATCCTTTGGATAAATCTGGGTTTTCCATTTTGACATCAATCTCCCCAAGATTCTTAGTCCATTTTCCAAAAGGACTTTTGTGGGAGGAATAGTTGATATCTGGGCCAAAATTTCTTGCAGCTTTATATGGAAAATCATATGATTCTTTTCTCTTTGTTTTTGTTGTAGATGATTCTCCTATTTCCTCTAAGACATGTCCAGCCATTTTGATTTCAGGTTGTACTGGTAGGACTACTGGAGAAACTAGATATCACCAAACATTTTATGTTTTGCGTATTAAGGACTAGTAAAATTAGCCCATTTTTCTACATATTAATATGAAATTCCATCCTTAAAATTATCCCTGCTCAGGAGCATCCTATCATATGACACCACATAGAGAATGGTTATGAAAGTATGAACGATATGAAGGAGGAGATGTGTTCTTGAGGGACAACTCGACAACCAAAATTGTTGGATGGGGAAGTGTTTGATTGATACTGCATGATGGAAGGAGTAGAACCCTTCCAGGTGTGCTACATATTCTGGGTTTGGTAAGAAACCTAATATATGTCAGCAAGATGAGTGATGTAGGAGTGCACACTCTATTTCAGAAGGATGCATGCAAGATGGTCAGAGATGCGATGGTCTTAATGAAAGGAGTTTAGATTGGAACCCTATACAATTTTTTAGGGAATGTTGACTCGATTAGATGCAACGACATTGTTTTTCCTGAATTCGACTCGATTTCAATTCAACTCAACTTGAATCGCGTTGGTCTGAGTCGAGTCAAACTACTCGACAAGCCTTTGTCAAGTCCACCCGACCATGCTATGGCTCAAGAGGATGGGACACATTGGAGAAAAAGGACTTCGACTTATGCATAAAAAAGGTATGGTCAAAGATTTTCTTAAATGTGATTTAGAAGTCAACTTTTGTGAACATTGTATATATAGAGAACAAATTCGGGTGAGGTTCTCATTTGGAGCGACAAGGGAAAAGGGGATTCTAGAATTGGTTCATAGTGATGTGTTTGTCCCTGTATCAGTTCCTTCACTTGATGGATCCTTGTATTATGTCTCCTTCATAGATTGCTTTTCTAGGAAGACATGGACATATTACTAAGGAAGGAATAAGAGGTTTTCGAGAAATTCAAAGAGTTTAAGTCTCTTGTCGAAAACCAGATAGACAAGAAGATTAAGTTTTAAGAACTAACAACAGTGGTGAATTTTGTGGAAAGGATTTTGAGTAGTTTTGCAAGTAGTGTGGCATAATACGCAAAAACAACAGACCATATACCCCACAACAAAATGGACTTACGGAAAGAATGAACAGAACATTGATGGACAAGGAAAGGATCATGCTCAATGGTGTTGGGATCGCACAAGAATTTTAAGCAGAGACATTCGACACTACAAAATATTTGGTGAATATATCTCCTTCGTCATCACTAGTCGACGCAACTCCACATGAGGTATGGTCTGGTAAGAAGTATTTGGTTTCACATCTCAAAGCATTTGGCTATGATGCATTTATGCATGTTCCCAAGGAAAAGAGGAGCAAGCTAGACAAGAAGGAAGTCAAGTGTATTTTCATTGGATACAAAGAAGAAATGAAAGGATATAAGATATGGGATCCCGCATCAAGGAAAATAGTGTACAATCGAGATATGGTATTCAAATAATTCGGAAGGAAGTCTGAGTATTAAGTGGTTCAAACAGAGAATAATCAAGGGAAGGAAAGATTTGAATTAAGGAACGGAGAAGAAGATGATTCAAATGATTCAACTGGATTAGATGAAGAGGTGGAACAACCGACCCCAATTGTAAATAGGTATGAATGAGTAAGAAAACTAGTTGAGAGGTATAGTCCATGTGTCTTTCATTTCGCATTTGTGTTAATTTCCACTAACGAGGATTCCAAGTGGGTCAAGGATAAAGTCAAATCGACAGAGGGTAGACTCTGGAAGGACGTCATGGTCGAAGAGATAAAATCCTTGGATAATAATGAGATGTGGTATTTAGTTGAACTACCTGGTGGAAGAAATATCATCAGTATCAAGTGGGTATTCATGAAGAAGATGAACGCAACAGGTCAAGTCTAGAAATTCAAAGCTCAACTAGTAGCGAAGGGATGTTCCCAAGTCGAAGGAGTCAAATTCGTTGATATTTTTCCCCTATTGCAAAATTAACTTCCATTAGAGTACTAATGTATCTGGTTGCAACATTTGATCTTCAAATAAAACAAATGGATGTGAAGACATCATTCCTACATGGGGACCTAGAAGAATAAATATACATGAAACAACCAAAAGAATTTATAGTAAAAGGAAAGAAAGAGCTAGTGTGCAAATTGAAGAGATCCCTTTATGATCTAAAGCAATCACCAATGATGTGGTATCAAAAGTTTGACACATACATCCTTAGTTTGGGATTTGTGAGAAGAAAAATTGATCATTGTGTATATTGCAAGAAAGAAGGTGGGATTTTCATATATGTAGCATTGTATGTCGACGACATGTTGTTGATCAGAAACATCATGGACACAATAAATGGGGTGAAGAAGCAATTATCCTCCAAGTTCAACATGAAGGATCTCGATGCAACGAACTTTATCCTAGGAATGAAGATAAAGAGATATTGGATAGTTAGAAATATATGGTTGAATCAAAAGAAGTATATTGAAACAATTTTGAAACATTTCAACATGCAGGATTGAAAACCTGTAAAGGTGCCAATTCCTATAAGAGCAAGACTAACTATTGAACAACATCCAAAGACACAAGAAGAAATAGAGGATATGGCATGTGTCCCATATGCAAGTGTTGTTGGTAGTCTAATGTATGTGATGGTCTTCACTCAACTAGACATTTTCCATGCAATGGGATTGTTGAGAAGATACATGTTGACACCTGGAAATGAGCACTGGACGATTTTCAAGAGAGTATTTAGGTATTTGTGTGGCACAAAAAACTTTACTATATGCTACCAAAGGAAGCCTAGAAATGACATTGAAATAGATGTACATGGATTTGTCGACATTGACTGGGTTGAAGATATGGATCGGTGAAGATTGACCATTGGATATGTGTTCAAGATGTTATGTGGAGCAATTAGTTGGATGAGTAAGCGACAAGTGGTCATAGCCTTGTCAATAACAAAAGATGAATACATGGAAACCACTCATGGAAGAAAAGAAGCAGTATGGTTGCAATGACTGTGTTCAACGATCGGGTTTGAGTAGAGATATATGAAGATGAATTGTGATGGTCAAAGCGCAATATTTCTAGAAAAGAACCCAACTTATCATTCCAAGACTAAGCATATTGATGTACAATGTCATTTCGTTAGAAACATGGTGGAAAACAACAAGGTGTTGTTGGAGAAAGTAGACACATTGAAAAACATAAAAGACTCTTTGACCAAGTCTGTGAGTGTTGTGAAGTTCTCTAGGTGCAGAGAGGTAATGTGCATTATTTCCCTAGGTCCGTGAACAAAAGTTCAGAAAACTCTCGGTTTTAGTAAAGAAGACAACAAGTGGGAGAATGTTGGGTTTTTATATTCTTTACAATGAAAGTCAAGTTGAGGCGGATTGACTAGAAGTGGAAGTCAAAGGTCAAGGTGGATCGACTGGGAAAATTCGAAGTCGAGGTGATCGACAACAAGTCGGAGAGGTCAGCTGACAAGAGAGCGACAATCGTTTGTGTGGCAACCGACTGAAGGCCAAATTAAGTTTGAATATTAGTCAACTGGTAATATAACTTGGTAGATGACTGTAACTAATCCTGAGATTCACGGGATTTGTAGCCAATGGTCTTTGTGGATCTATAACCATTTTTGGGTGCCTTTATTTAGGGTTTTTCCTACTATAAATCCTATAAATAAGGTGTTTTGTAATGTTGTAAAAGATAATATTTAGATTAATCATTTAAATGTTTTCGTTCATGTAGATGTAAGCCAAATTGGCTATAGGGTTGTTCTTGTGTAAATCAAGAAGGTATGATATCGATTGTGTCTTAGGTGTGGACCAAGGTTAGGCATGTAACATTTTATTCTGAATGAATAAGACAACAAGAAAGAAAGACACTCAAGGAATGTTGGTTTTTTCGTTTGGATTTCTAGGGTGAAATATCTGTGTATTGTATGTTTTCTTTGTCATTTATTTCTAGCTTAAATCTGCCTTCCTCTCCTCTGTTAGGTTTCACATGGATTCCTGAAAATAAGAATCTACCAGTCATTGAATTTGAGTATACATGTCCATGTTTCTTGGTAACAATTTACTAAGTAAATCATTGATATGCATTTTCCTTAATTGTTTCCTAATTACGTGAACTACTTCCATATCTTGACAGCTTACTTTGATCTCATATTCAAAAAACAATTATCCTCTATGCTGAGCGTGAGTTTGCTTTTTTTTTTTTTTGGTTTCTTGGTAACTATTTACTTGGTTAAGGATGATGTGCATTTGTTTTAATTTTTATTAGGTTGTATGGACTACTTCTATAGCTTGATAGAATACATTTATCTCATGTTCAAGGTTATGTTATTCTTCTTGCTCCTAACTGGGATACTATAAATTACCTCTATACACCAGTTAGGATAATGTAGCTTTAGAATAGAGTTAGATTAGTTCTTTCATTTTCTGCATAGTAGCTTAGAAGATCTTTAACAGAAGTATCTTTTCAAGGAGTAAATCCCCTTAGTGGCAACCAGGCCCACATATCGGTGAGGATATCCATCCCAAATGAGTATAGGCCTAACTGGGGCCTTGATCAGGTGATTTCTTCACGTTGTTTGTCAGGAGTTTTTCCAAGCATTAACGAGAACCTATCACTACCTATACACAAATATATCTACCAAATATTAATTTAAATCTGTTGATAACTTCATATTGGGAATCATGGGATTACTCAAGGGCTTACAATCCATCATCTGAAATCTCTTCGAAATTTTGACTACATACTTACCTTGTCCAAGGAAGACCTCGCCTAAAAAATTTGAAACCTAAATACCCAAGAAATATTGCATAAGGATGATGTCATTCATATTGAATTCACTTATCAGTTTCTTCTTGCACCATGCTATGAAGATTTATGAACTACCTATCAACATTAGGTCATATACATACAACAGTAAGATAATTAGGTCATATTTATCAAACATATAATACAAATTAGGATCTACAGTAGTATTAGTGAAGCCCAATCTCAATGATACCCAAACTATATAAGCACTCATCAATCTACAAGTACCAAGCACGTGGTACTTACTTCAACCCATAAAGATCCTTCTTCAACCTACAGACATGGGTATTCTTCCTTGATCTAGCCACTATAAAAAACAATATTTACATCCATATAATACAAATACCAACAAAAATATAATGCTAAAGACATAATGTCTCTTATGGAAGTATATGTAACAATTGGAAAAAAGGTCTCCTCATAATGAACTCCCTTTCTCAGAGAGAATTCTCTCGCTATGAACCCAACCTTGTATCTAAAATTCCCATTGACCTACTTCAGTGGTCATTTGTAGGACATTAATATATGTATATTATTTTATCTTATCTTATCTATGTTCCCATCAATTGCATGTTTCACCTCCTGTATTGTCTAGGTAAACCATTTGAGTCTCATAAATGAGCTAGGATGGTTATACTGGAAACATCGGGCTAAGTTGATATGAATCGAATGGAGACAAGTTATGTTATGTATGGGAACAATTATAAATTTGCATGAGCCCTTCCATCTATTTTATGGTTCTCTCATCATATTTCCCTACCCCCATCTGTTCAGATAGAAGTGGGTGAACAGAAATTGATTCCGACTCCAACATAGGAACAAAAAGTATAATATCTCGAGAAGCAAATAATCCTAATTGGCCATTGAGGAAAAATGGTTTCTATACTAATACTGGAATCTAACTAATTCGAATCTAATTTATTTGGAATCTGTGGATCATCCTTTGGGGGAACAAGGTTCTCTACCTTCTCTACCTTTTTGATAGATTGAACATAATAGATGACTCTAATTTGGGTAATTCTTCTTCAAATGAATAAATCAATTTGCATTTTCCATTTTCATGTTCATAGATAACAACCACTAATGGATTCCCCTCTTCTCTAAAATCAACATAGTAGGAAAGGTCTATGTTGGGTATGTGTTATATTCTTTGCACGAGTAGTAGTGTCTATGTTGTGTCGAGCACGTAGGGAGGTTTGAAGGCAGGCGACAGCCTCCCACACAGGGGCTCGGGGGCAATGCCCCTGAATTTTTTTCCTCGGGAAACGTGTTGCATTTTTTGCCTCTTTTTTTTGTGTTGCCTTGATTTTTGTGTCCATTGTTCAACAATTTTTCGGCACATGGTTTTTTTCTGATGGTTTTATATTTTTGGTTAAGGAATTAGGGTTGTTGACTAATCCAATACATTGAGTCAAGGTTTTGGATGTCGTTGGCTCCTATATGTATATTGTATTGTAAACAATGTATCACAACGAATGAATACATAATATGTTGGTTTTCCCGATTTGGGTTTCCAGGGGAAAAATATTTGTGTAATGTTTGTATTTTTCATTGTATATTTTTTGTTCTTTTACTGAAAATTTGTTTGCAGTAAATATTGTGCAAGGTTAAAATCTAGATTTGGTATCAGAGTTTTATTGGCTTCAGGAGGACGCCTGTGTGGTCAAGGGTTTGGATCGGTACTATGATAAGCCTTGTTACAGTGGGAGATATGTCATATTGATTTTTTAGGTGAAAATAAATGGCGAGCAATTCAAAAATGGAGATCAAAAAGTTTAATGGGGAAAGTTTTGAGCCATGGAAGCTCAAGATGGAAGATGTGTTGGTGGATAGAGATCAATGGATTGCGGTAGATCCAAGTATTGCACCTTCAGGAACTATAACATATGACTGGAAAAATTTGGATCGGAAGGTGAAGAGCACAATCCGACTATGTCTCTCATATTCAATATCATTGAATGTGTCAGAGGAAGCTACAACCAAGGATTTATGGGATAATTTGGGGAAGTTGTATCAGTCTAAGTCCCTAGTAAATAAACTGTTCTTGAGAAATAAGTTGTATAAACTGAGGATGAGAGATGGAGACTTGGTGGCAGAGCATTTGAACACCTTTAATGCTGTGGTAAGTCAGGTAGTGTCTGTTGAGATTAAAATTTCAGATGAAGATAAGTGTATCAATTTATTGTGTTATTTAGCAGACTCATGGGATAATCTAGTTGTGGCCATAGGTAGTAATATAATTTCCTTGAAGTTTGATGAAGTGGTCTCATCCTTGTTGTTGGAGGAGATGATACAAAATAATATGGAAGGACAGAGAACAAACACATTATCTGCAAGAGGACGCTCCCAGGAAATAAATAGATCTAAGTTCTCAAGTGGGAGATCTAAGTCTAAGGGTAGATCTAATTCTCTTGGAAAGTTTGTAAAGGTATGTTGGAGATGTGGAAAATAAGGGCACTGCAAGAAGCAGTGTATATACAAAGTTGAGAAAAAGAAGGGATCTGAAGAATCTCCTTCTACAGAAGAAAAGACCTCCAAGGAAGAAGGAGGGGATGTGTACTTGGCTTCTTCAAGCACACCTGCAGATCATGAG
>JZKD02S1302878.1:0-11937 GCA_000966675.3 Picea glauca
TCCTACGTCTGATGTTGATCCTCGGTCTCCACCTTAGATGTTTCTCATGATCTCCACTGGTATGGAACTGTAAAAGAAGACCAAAACTATGTTGCAACATGGCAGTTATAGATTCCAATCATACATATAACATGAAAATATTTCAATATATGAAAGAAGTTGGCATATATCAACAACTAGAAACCAATTTACACATGTATGGGGGAAAGAGAACTCTTTTATTGAAAATGGTGAAAATGAGTGGTTACAACCTGAATCGAACCGTTGGCACTGTCTCGAAGCCAACCGCCTAGGTTCCTCCAATGGTCCTTCAAGCATAAAATTAGCACAATGGCCCTTCTTCAGATGACTCGGTAGGGATAGGAACACACCCTATAGTCATATAATGGAGAAGAAGGAGAACTGGAAATAAATTTCAAGAACAAGGGGATGCTACTCAGAGAATGAAGGGAGATAGGGAGGCTTGCAGATCCAACAACATAACTTTGTATCTTGGTTTTCCTCCTCATCCATTCCCCGAAAGGTTCCTTTATACCATCCTCAAGAGGCTAAGGAGGTTTAATTTTGTTGAGTGCGAGTCCGAGGAGGTTGGAAAATGAGCCGAACTAAAATCCCCACCCGAAAATAAGGAATTATTTTGTTTTTCAACTTTTTTAAGAGCATCCGTGAGTTGTCAACTAGAAACCTGCGGACATCTGCAAGTTGTATGCATATGACCCACAAATGGCACTAAAAATTGTGTTTTTTAAGTGAATTTGATGAGGAAAGTTGGGATTTAATATTGCAAGCCAAGGAAAGGGTTGGACCATGTCACAAATGCATTGTGGTGTGGAGATTTGTGCTATAACAGATTCCCCCTAATGTGTGAGGTTAGAAGGACACTTGATGGCCGAAATACATTATAAATTTGAGAGGCGAGGATGCATTGAAGTAGAGACAATGAAGGTTCCTAAACAACTGATCCAAGAACATAGACCATTAGCAAATATCAAGTAAGAGTATTCTCTTCCCAAGTCAGGCATACCCATGCTCGAGAGTGATGTAAGCATGGTCACCAAATCAAGTACTCTGTGATTCCATGTTATATATGAAAGTATGACTAATTTCCATGGCCACGAAAAATATAGAGTGGATCCATGTGATATAGAAATCAACAAGCATGTCCACGAGGAATACACAGTGGATCCATGTTAAAGTATATCATAACCATGAATAGATACACAGTGGATATATGTCTCAAAATGAAAACTAGAGGATATTTGGAACCAATGGATTGAACAAATTGATCCTATGAAAGTACCGATGTCTATGGGTTGGTACAATATATGTCAAGTAAGATCAAAAAATATGCGATGCTCGTATTTCACCCGAAGTCATCAAAACGATCTGTCATGGTATGAGCCTGCATTATGTGAATAAATGTATTGGGGTTTAAAATAGTGAGACACCATTTGATTATTGGTCATTGATGTATATCATTAAGAAATGTGAGATGACACACTGATGATAATAATGGATGTCAAGGTACCATGGTACAATCTAACATGTGTGAATAAATGAGTTGAAGTCAAACACCTGGTAGAATCTATAGATCACGGGCCATTGATATATTCCCACTGTCAATAGTGAGGGAACCTGCGACTAATGAATGCAAACACCAAGATACCAAATATAACTCTAGATCTATGTCCCATAGAAGGATGTGTTGAATTCGATAGGAAGAGATCCAATGGAAGGAAGGCATTAAGGCATCCTTTGTCATCCAGAATGAGGGGTAGTAGAAGACCAAATCTTTGGAAGAATTCAAATGAAACTATTGTAAGGACCACACCGAGGTATGAATCTGAAATGCACCAAATGGAATAGAATATGAAAGAGACTCTATGAATAGTAGCCAATAAGGGAGACTACTGAAAAAGATGAGGAATCCACCAATGGGGTCAAATGGAAACCAAGGTATTGCATGAATCCCTATGTGTGATGGTTTTTGTTGACATCGAACATAAGGGAATCCACTGAATTAGTGACCAATGATGGTTTTTCATCTGTTGAGTGCAAGGTTACCTATCAACGATGAAAATAGACCTAGGGTGCAACTCTAGATCATACTCTCAGATTAATGTGTCGGATTTAATAAGAGTAGACCTGCCAACAAGAAGTTAATGAGAACCTCCTATACTAGCACAAGTGAGAGACACAAATATTTGTGATAATGAGATGCACTTGAATCACACAGGAAGACCAACTTGAAAAGTCAAAGACTTTCTATAGAAAGTCCGACTCATGCTAAATTCCCTTGAAAAAAAGCATGACACATTATGTGACTTAGGAAATATGGATTGTAAACTGGGATATGTTCGTGATATAGGAGGTATCAACGAATGCTCCATATGGTTGGAAGAATAATCAACCAAAGGATATTATGATCAACAACGAGAAAAGTCTCCTAAGGCCATACTAAACCCAAAATATTGAGACACTAACTCAAAGATTGCGCTTTGTTCAAGGGAGAAAAGATTGTTTCCAACAAAAGAGATAAACACTTTCCCCTTCTTTTTATTTTTTTTATTTGTTTGTCTTTTTCATGTTAGTAAGGCATGAAAAATAGTAAAATAATGTTATAGTACAATGGAGGAAACAAGTGTCACGGGAAATAAAACTAGTTCCAAAGTGCAAGGAACATACCTATGATCAATGAAAGGAAGCATGTGCACAATGAGGACACTTGGGGGAATGTCTCCTATAGGGATAAAGGTGTCGAATCGCAAAGGAATAAATTGCAAGGCTAGCAACTAGTAGGAATGCATAAGAAAATGGTTTAACGATGGTAACCTGAAACCAACATTAGGAATAGAAGAGTGAGTGGTTAATATGCAATGAAATTACAACTCAACAAAATTTTGGAAGCCATGTTGGTGAATTAGCTAGAAATAGATTGAGAGGAAGTCATGAGTCTTCAATGCAAATACATGGCGGGACTACAGAGGGATTCTGATCCTATAAGAAGACTGCAACATAGGTGTCCAAAATGCCAGTGAGGTACTGAATATAACACCCATGGAGAGTTAATCTTTATGATTTGCAAGTGACACCTTTAATCAGCTTGAAGGTATGATGTAAAAAATGAATGGGGTGTATCCTATGGAAGATATGTGAGCAATACAGATAAATGCATTGTCCAGGTGGAATGGAAACTACTTATATGCCAGTAAAGAACACAATACCTATTGAAGAATCTAAAAAGTGTTGACATAAGTAGAATCATATGTTAGAGGGAGTCTCATAGGAAATGGAAAGAAAACGATTGAGAAGAAGATATGAAGCTTAAATGCAAAGTCATGGTGGGACTAAATAGGACTCCCAAGCCTAATAGAAAACTTGCAGCATGGGTGCCAAAATGCGAAGGGGTTCTAAGTTAGGGTGCCCATGGAAGATAATCTCTACAATGTGAATTACGACACTTCTAAACAATAGAGAAGCTTTCGCATCACAACCTAGTAGGGTTGATCCTAAGGAAAAATGAAACAGGAAATAGATTACGTAAAAATGCACGGAGAGGAAAATATAACATATATGTCAGTTTAAAGATCATTACCTGTCAGAATGGATCGACATAGAATGAAAAGGTACCAAAGAAAAATGTCTCCAAAGTCCTGTATATCAGACCAAAAACACTTACCAAGAAGTTAATAAGTCCAATATAAAAACCTCTGATAAAAACAAGTATTATGGAATACAAAACTTGAAAAAAAGAAACCATAAAAGTACAATAAGTACAAAGGACCGCACATCCTTGCAGCTTATGCATAGCATTTCTCTAGGTAGAGTCCATTACTAGGCTCAGGACAAGGGCTTCTTTAGTAACCAACCTGTAAATTTTTTAGTTGAGGAGGAGGTCGAAGATCCATAATCATAGCTTCAAGGATAGCCTTATCTGAAGGAAAATCAACATCCATGAAACAGGGGATTGAAAACATACAAATACCAAGGCTCGAGTTAAAAATACTTAAAAAATATCTCTCCCACAAAGATAATGAGTTAAAAATACTTGGACAGTGGAATTTTAACTTACCAGCAAAGGATGTGTCCTTTCCCTCTATACAATTCTCTGAACTGGGTATCTGCATCTCCGTTTCCCCACCCTCATCCACTAATTTCGAAACTCTATCATCAAAATATTCATCAGATGTTCCTTTATCCTCGCTTAAACCCTGTGAAAAAGTGCAACTAGCTCTCAAGTGCCCTATCCGTCTACATTTAGATCATCTGAATGGAATACCTAAATAGTCCAGCCTCTGTGTGAACATGAAGTCTCTCCATTCTATTTCCAACACTTCAAATAAACCTGCATGGGTATCTATCTCTACTAAAACTTTCGCCATCCATTTATCACAAGAATGCAGTGCTACCTCAACTACCCCAATGAAACGATCCAAGCAATCTCCAATCGCTTTCAGCACATTAAGATTCCACAGTTGTAATGGCAAGTTTGGAAGAAGCACCCATAGATGCCAGAAACTAAAATACTCTGTATTCGGATTAAAACCGAATATACATCTTTTAATCATTAAGCTTCCACCATCCATTTTCCAAAATACCTCCAGAATACGCTTAGTGTCTTCCAGACTTCGGAAAACAAAGCTGAACCATCCCCGTGATAAGGAAATGAAGACTGGAGAGTATCCTAGAAAGGGTAGCTATGTCTTCTGAACCCACTCTTCAATCTGTATCCAGATACGCGAGTGGTAGGCCATCGCGAACGGTAGGCCATCCTAGCAACGACGACGCAGAGCGCTAGGTTACAGGATTCTTCTAACCCTACATCAACCCCCATGACTAGCCTTCACCTAAGTCTCTTAGGTTTCCAAACTTTAGCTAAATGCTTCACCTGTCCAGAGCTATCCACAGGTATAGTCGTGGGAGTCTCAAGGGTTTTAAAAAATAGATCGCCTCTCTTCTCCTTAGCATCCTCTGCTCTGAAACAACTCTAGAAGTTCTTCGGAGATGGAGGGAGGCTTCTGCCTAGATCAATGCGCGACTGAGGTGGGTACTGTGCATCTGCCAAAGAGTAATGGGGAGAGTTGATAGCATTCAATGGTAAACTATCTCGACCGTAGGTGTTGTTAAGGTCATTTAAGGAACGACCATTGTTCTTATTGAAGACACTTAAAGAATCTATCACTTCAAAGAATCCATTCCTTGCCCATTGCTCCTCGTCAGTTGCGCTAAGCAATGCGCTGCCCTCACGCTCCATGATAGAGTGCACTCAAGACAAAATAATGGGCTCCACCGCTGCTACCAGTAAAATCACTCTTCTCTGATAACAACGAGAAAAAATAACTAAGCCATAAAACGACAGTCCAATAATCTGAGGGAAAAGACAGGGTATCACAGTACCCATCACAGACATCAAACCAAATCAGTGGAGAAACCCAAAAAATTCATCATTAAAAAGTTGATCCCAAAAAGCCTGATAAAAAAGAAAACCGCCTAGAAGAAACTAAGGAGCAAACTCTTCACCATCCTTTGTAGACCCCACCAAACTCTAAACAGCGAGATTTATTCCATGGAAACCAATGAAGTTGTTCCATCCTTAAAAAGCTCGCCTATACTTTTTTCAATTCAAGAAAATAAAACCTGCAACAAAATTCATTGTTTAAGATTCAAATAAAAACTCCCCATAAAATCTTGACTTATAAACGACGTGGGGATACGATATGATATGATTTTTATTGGATTTGACATCACTCAAATTATAAGATTCTTTGCCCATTCATCCACATTAAATTTAAAGTTTTTTTTGAATGGTGTGAATGAGTAAACAAATACAATTTATTTAAAGAATATTGTAATTATAAATCTTAAATATGGAGATACGATGGGTGGACTCTCGCTTGCCCATCTCAAAGATTCTACTAGTCATTGAGTATGGTGCGTTTAACCCGAGAAAATGTAAGAAAGGCCAAAGATAAAGTATAATCATATGGATTTGGAATAAAGAAATAAGAAATCATAAACTTCCGTTACTTGTATTTTAGATCCAAATCATTGGAAAATATTATGAAGTGGAGTTAAAAAGTTATTCCATTAAGTAATACCTTTTTTAATTACTATTTTATCTATCTATATATATATATGCATTACTTAGATAACAAAGGAAAGTTGCATCACAGTTATTTTCTATTAAAGATATGAAATTTTGCACTATAAATATATTAATATGTTGGGCAGCGGAAGCAAAACAAAACTATTCTATAACAGAGCATAAACTAAGCAAGATGAAACACGCATCAAACCAAGAACAACAAACACACACTTGACACAGTGATTTATGTGGAAACCCAAATTGGGAAAAAACCACGGGCAATGATTATCGATCTTCTTCTTATTCAAGAGAGAAGTACAATAGCCAATCTCAGGCATACAACCATCCTCTCATCACACAATGTACACGCTTGCACTTGCATTGTCTTCTACCTCTATGGGTATGCTTGTATATATAACATTTATCACTCAGTTACACAGACTGATCATGAATAGATCACATAGTTATACGAACACTTCATAAATAGATTGCATGCATGTGCATGTGCATCTACATCTGCATATGACCGCATGGGAAAATTCGTTGGCATGTTTCCAACAATCTCCACCTCGACAACAATTTACCTGATATATCATGCCCTTAATTAATTCATCAACTTTTTTGTAAGCCAAGAGAAGCCAAAAGCCATCATAGCTCCGCAACTTCTCTGACAATACCATTATGTGAACATGTATGCACAATTCACTCCAGTATGGACCATTCTATCTCCATCAGTAACTTGTCTCATAAACTGATGTACTTGTCCAAAACTCATGAATGATAACCATAGACCAAATCACTGCAACCACTCTAGGTGATACTTGTGCTTCTATGTTTGAAGCACCCATTTCCATGCTCTTCAACTGGTTTCACCATGTGTCTACTGACAACACCAACTGCATGTGAAATACTGACCATTTCTCCATCGCAATCATCAAACTTCCTACTAGCATATAATACTCGAGACATATAACCCTTTTCTTCTTCATCAATTAGGACATAAACCTGAAGAGAATTTACAATGGAAAGCCAAATGGATTTTACCAGTTTCACATTATTCATACTAAATTTCTTGAGTATCTTCACCGCATACTTCTGTTGTGATAACCAAACTTACCATATTTCTCGTCTCTTTGTATTTCCATGCCCAAGATTTATTTTGTTGCTTCCAGATCCTTCATAACAAACGTCCTAACCAACTGAGCCAACCTGTTGATCTCAACCATGGATGTGCTTGGAACAAGCATAACATATAACACCAAGATAATGAATATACCATAAACACAATGGTTATACTCACTTCTTCTAAAAAAATTCTCACCATGAAGGAATCAAACATCTTGTACCATTTTCCTAGCATGCTTTAGGCCATATAATGATTTTTGAGTTTGCAAACAAATCTCTTGTTGTGATTTTGAACTAATTGTTCTAGTTGTTCCATATACATCCCCTTATAAAAGGAGATTCATCAAACACTACATCTTTGTCCATGATGATTCTGTGGGTAGTAGGATCCCACACTCTGCACCCCTTAACATCATCACCATATCAAAGATCTACATGTTTGATCTAGGTCCTACTTAGAAAGCTGATAAAAAACCATAAGCATCACAACCAAATAATTTCACATTTGAGTAATTACCAGATGACCTATTCATACCTCTTCCTAAATCTTCCTGTCTTTTGCAACCAATGGTGACCGATTTACCAGATAGCACAACCGTTGTTGTCCACAACTATTTTTGCAACTTGGCATTACTGAACATGCCTATTCGATCCCAACTTCCTTGCAATACTTTCTAAGCTCCATGGATATGAACTTCCCTTCATCATATATTCTCAAACACTTGATTGACCTGCCAACACATCAACCTTTCTACAAACCCACCTTTCTAAACTGGACACACTGCTCCACCTCAAACTTTTCATTCGAACAACCTTGACCAAATCTGACCAAGCCAGCCAAGTAAGCCTTCACCACTTACCTCCAACAATGTGTAACATCCCCAGCCAACAACAGGTTGGGCAACGCCACTACTCAGACACTTCCACTTAGCTCTAATACCAATTTGTTGTGTCCCCAACCACCAACAGGTCAGGCAATGCCACTTTCTGGATGTCTCTCTTCGCTCTGATACCAATTTGTGACTTTCTCGGCCACCCAACACGTCGGGGAATGCCACAAAGGACATACTTACACACACACACACACACACACACACACACACACACACACACATATATAACATGCATTTCTAATGAATTTAAAACAAATAACACATAATTACTGCTATTATACAAACTCCTGTGGAATTGACAGTAATTCATACATGCAACAGAACACATGATAACATTACAAGAATCAAAGACATGCACAACATACATAATTAAGCATAGAAATGGTACTTATCTTTTAACTGGAGAAAAACCACCAACTGCATGCAGACCTTCTACGAACCTCCTAGCCTTAAACCATACTGCTCATCACTCTCAGCAGTGGGTCACCCCTGAGCTGGGACTAAAATCCATCGGGCAAGGGATTCCTAAGCTAGGCAAGGTCAATAGGAAAGTCACACAGTTTAAGAGGAAGACTTATCTCCCAGGAGCCACTTACACCCACTGCTCACAGACTCTCATTCCCCACATGCATGTTCCACCCCAGGAGTATACACCTTCACTGTCACAGAGTCCATCGGGTGCTCCACCTCCCTTCTAAGGCTTCAAAAACAGACCAGAACATAATTCTCAGAGCTTTGTAGCACCTACGGGACTACCTCTAGGAGAATTCACTTCCTCATCACACTCTCTCACCTGGAGAGAGTTTCTCACAGGCCTGACAACCTGCTTCTTCAATCCACAACAACCTCTGTGACCTAGAGAGAGAGTTGCTCATAGGCTTGAAAACCTGCCTCTTCAACCACGGGCTTGACAACTCGCCTCTTCAAACCACAATAGCTAAGTTGGGTAAGGCAAGGGATGACTCAGTAAATTACAGAGGTGCACAATTGTCATGGGTTCAACAATGGCGGAATTGATTGGTTGCGTGCTTGCTTAGTGCGTGAGTGACTGAGTGCTTGCATGCGTTATTGAGTGCCTGAGTGCCCCATAGAAATAATTTCCCCCTTAATACTACATGTGTCTAAGCCGACACCTGTCTCTCATGAAGCACGTTCCTTCCCTTTGGAAGTCGTATGTCCTCCCCAAGGAACTTAGGATAAAAACATATCCTTCTAAATAGCTTTTGGAATAATAATAAATCATTATTCTCTTGGACTTGATACCTTAGGCTTAGCCCCTCTTTCCAACCTCTCAACCCCTCTCCCTTACCCAGTCTATTGGGGCTTAGTTCTCAATTATGTTTTATTATGGTCGGTCTACACACAACGATGTTTTTATATTAATGATATGAATATTTACATGTACAAAACAGGCTCCTGGCCTTTAACACCTAGGCTCTCCAACCTACTAACACATAAGCCTTACAATTTATAATTGCTCGGCTCACTAGCCTACAAAACATGTTTACAATTCATAATACAATTGGGGCTCGTCTTAGGGGTATTACAATCCCCTCCCCTTATTTTTGCACTGTCCTCAGTGCAACTCATTTACACAACATCAACAATATTTTCAAAATCTTCAAAAAGATGAAGGTATTCTGCCCGCATAGCATCCTCATGCTCCCATGTCACATCCTCAGGACCGTACCAGATCCACTGAACCTTTACAAGCCCTATGGCTCGATTCTGGAGTTGTTTTCTCTTTCAGTCCAATATGCGCACCAGATGCACTTACAAGACACCTTCTTGCTCCACCTGAATCACATTCCAATCAATAACATGATTATCATCAGGTATATATTTCTTAAGCAATGAAACATGAAACACATTATGTACAGTCATGGATGTAGGAAATGCAAGCATATATGCAACTGGTCCAATCCTTTCTAGGATTTCAAATGGCCCACAATATCTAGCTGCCAACTTGGAACAATTTCCCAGCTTCAGGGAACTTCGGTTGGTTTTCACTTTCAAGAAAACTTGATCACCCACTTTAAACTCCCCGTGGATTCTGTGTTTATCAACATATCTTTTCTTCCTATCTTGGGCAACCTTCAAATTCTGCTTAATCTTCAACATTTGCTCTTCCATTTCCTTGAGAAAATCTGGCCCAATTATTTCTCTATCAGCTGGGTTGTCCCAGCTTACTGGGGTGTTTTACTTTCTGCCATAAAGTGTTTCAAATGGGCTCATCTTCAGTGATGCTTGATACCCATTGTTGTAAGCAAATTCTACCAGGTGTAGGTAGTCTTCCCATTTAGATGGTTTATCCATCACATACATCCTTAGCATGTCCTCTATCACTTGGTTCACCCTTTATTTCTTCCCATCAGACTTAGGATTATAGGTTGTGTTAAAGTTCAGATTCGTTTTGAACCCTTTGAATAACCCCTTCCAGAACTTTGAGGTAAATTTCAGGTCTCTGTCAAACACAATTGTCTTGGGAATACCATGCAATCGTGTTACTTCCTTCATATAGATATCAACAACATTAGCTTCCTTGTGAGTAGTTCCCAATGGAATAAAATGGGCAGCTTTCGTAATCTTATCCACCACCACCATGATGGAATCATGTTGCTTATTTGTTCTGGGCAATCCTGTGATGAAATCCATTGTCACCACTTCCCATTTCCACTCAAGAATGGGCAATGGTTGTAGCATCCCTGTTGGGTGCCTATGTTCATCTTTGACCCTCTGACACTCCATACATCTGGCGATGTATTCTGCAATTTCCTTCTTCATGCCTTGCAAAAACTAATGACTCTTGACTGCTGCCACTGTTTTTTGATATCCAGGGTGCCCAACATAAGGCACATTATGTATTTCTTTGAAGATCATAATTCTCAATTCCTAGAAATTAGGTACATAAATTCTATTTTTGTACAAGAGTGTTCTATCAGCTTCCAATTTATAATCTTCCACTTTTTGTAGCATCTTACCTTGATGTAGATTTGCCACCAATTCCATGTACTGCAAATCTGCATTTGCATCTTCCAAAATTCTTCCTTTAATATCAGTTTGATACATGCTAATGGTCGTAGCATGTAGTTCATGCACTCTTTTGCGAAGTGCATCAAAAACTTTGTTCTCCTTTCCTTTGATATGCTTGATATCAAAGTCATACTCACAAATGAATTCCAACCATTTACTCTACCCAGCATTCAAGGTTGGTTGATCGAACAAACACTTCAGACCATTATGGTATGTCCTCAATTCAAACCTCTTTCCCATGAGGTAATGCCTCCATTTCTTCAGGGCATGTACTATGGCTGCCAACTCCAAATCATGAGTTGCATAGAGCCTTTCATGCTCTTTCAATTTTCTGGACTCATAACATATTACAAATCCATCCTGGTTGAGGACTCCTCCCAATCCTTCCTTACATGCATTTGTGAAAACCGAGCAATCCTCATTCGGATCTACAATTTTCAGAATTGGAGCACTGGTTAACAACTGCTTCAATTCTTGGAAGCTCTTTTCACATTCTTCTATCCAATGAAATTTCACCCGTTTGCTTTGTAACGAAGTAATTGGGTGAGCAATTTTCGAAAACCCTGCAATGAATCTCCTGTAATAGCCAGCTATACCCATGAAGGATCTGACTTCTATCACATTCTTTGGCGCTGGCCATTCTCTAATGGCTTTTATCTTCTCAGGATCCACGACTATCCCATCCTTTGAAATGATATGTCCCAAATAATGGATCTGTTTTTTATAAAACGAGCACTTTCTCAATTTGGCATATTGTTGGTTCTTTCTTAGCACTTGCAACACCATCCTTAGATGACGTTC
>JZKD02S1302889.1:0-11937 GCA_000966675.3 Picea glauca
ACATAAACACAACAATTGATAAAGGAGTTCACCCCTCTCTTGGGCTACATCTCCTGGTCCAGCTTCCAATGGATCATTATTATTAATTTCTCAAAGTGCTCAAAAACATGCCTTATAATGCTCAAACTGACCAACCGACTGCTCCAATGGCTTCAGAGCGTCCAAAAACCCCTAGCTAGGCTTTTTTGGCACCTCGATCGATCAAAAAATGAAGAAGTTAGGCATCCTAGAAGTCCCCCCTTCAAGCTTGTTGTCTCTGCATCTACAAAACGCACCCTTGTAACATGAACCTGGAATACACGCAATTTAAAGCGTGAAAACCCAACACTGGGCGCAACCGCACCAATGGTGCGAACTGTAGAACGGTTATGGGTGCGCCAGCCCCTAACCGCCTAGCACCTGGGCATATGGGGTCCATACGACCTCGGGTTGGTGCAAAAGAAATCAACCGTTTAACTTCCGCACTCCCGGTTGGTCACGTGAAATGGCACCCAAGAACCGTGGCTGATAACCTTTTGATACACAACCAAAAACATGCGCCAATTGTTGGGTTATATGGTATATGGCATGGTCATATATACAAAACAAAACGACCGCGGGTCGGGGCTAAGCCCCGACCCGACCCCCCACCAACTATCACATAATTTGAATTGAAATAGATATGAACTCGCATACATAAAAAGGCATAACCGGTGGTCCGTTGGTCGGACGGACTTTGTGAAGGTGCTATGCGGTGGGGAGGTCCGGGGGTCAAACCCCACGGACTCTAATATATTTTAACAAACCAACCAATAGCTAATACTGGGGTGCCACGTGGCAGCCCATGACTAGGCCACGTGGCACCCAATCAATTTTCCAAACAATGCCACGTGTCGCCTCCCAATTCGACAAATTTTCAACCAATAGATGATTGCCACATCAGCGTATGGTCGTACAATCCTGCCACATCAACCTGTACGGACTGTACAGACTGTACAGTCAGCGTCCTTTTTTTTTGCCTGTTTGACATTCTGAACAGATTGTGATATCTCTCGCTCCCGACATCCATTTGAGACGAAACGAGTTGCATTGGGTTCGCAACGACGAGGTCTACGCTCTCGTCCAGTTTGAAGAGATTCTGAGAACTTTGAATTTTTAATCAAAATTTGATCCCCTGATCACCTATAATACCTCCCTAGCTAGGAGGGAGTGTTGATATTATGGTAGCTGCAGGAGGTATTTACCTCCATGTGTAAACCTGATGAGAATATAATATTCCAGGAAGCAAGAAGAAACCCTAATGAGTTGGCTAATAACCCTAGAAGACATGTCGGCTCAAGAGGATAATTTGTATTATGTTATTAGCCTCCAAGAAAAGAAGTCGTCCAGAAGAAATATTATATACTGAACAGATAGATACCTAGAATGAGAAGTCGGCCCAGGTGTTACCCGTGATTTTGGTCATCATGATGGTGTAATGATGATGGTGTACTCAGGCTCCTCATAAGAACTTTCTCCTGAGAAAATTGACATTCATCTCTTCCCAGAAAACATACTTTTGAAGAGAGTTCGCAGGTTGCCAATATACTAGGGTGCGAGAATGACCCATTCTCGCAAGCTGCCTTAAGCTAGGGTGTGAACTTCTCGCACTGTGCTACATAGCTAGGGTGCGAACCTTCTCTAAAGCTTGGAAAAAGATGAATTCTCGATGGTTCTAGAAGGGAATCTTATAGAAGAATGGGTTGGCATTCGAATGGTTATCCTTGAAATAGATTCCCTGATATTGTGGGATCATTCTTATCCAAGTAACCATCTCATTCTCTCCTATATATTGATGGAATTNAACTGTCGCTAGGGTTTCTAGCAGGAGCAGTCACCAAAGCATTGTCGCTAGGGTTACTAGCAGGTGCAATTGTAGAAACCCTAATCCTCTCGTTGAGGCACCTTGAGTGAAGGGATTGACCTAACTTTGGGATAGATCAGTGTGCCCTAGCCTAGCGCATCTCCTGGTACTCTCAACAAATCAATACGTCAAGTTTGAGTTTTTGGTCAGATCTAGGGTTGACCAAGTCAAAGCAGCCATGACTTACTCTATGAAGTCAGAAAACAAGTTATATGGGGATTCTAACTTCAGATCATGGAAGACAATATTGACCTCATCCTCACCAAGAATAAAGTGTTGGACATCGTGAAAGGAATGATCTTGGAACCAGATTTTGAAGAAGGAAAAGAGAAACAACCGCAGAACATTGTAATTATGGAGAAGTTCAAATATGGTGACATCAATTCCATGAGTATCATAGTGGACTCTTTAAAAGACCACTTGATACCCTACATCCCCATCTTGACTCATCAAAGAAGTTTTACGATGCCCTAACAAATCTCTTCTCAGTCAGAAACATTGGACAAGTAAAGAGTCTGCAGAATGAGCTCTGTGACATGAAGATGAATGATGATGACAACATAACATCATACTTTATGATAATCTCTCAGTTAAGAGATCAACTACAAACTATTGAAGAGATCATTTCAGTGAAGGAATTGGTAAACGCAGTACTCAATGGTCTTCCCAAGACATGGGATGCATTTTCCGCAAGCATGAACACAAGGAAGGAGTATCCTACATTTGAAGAACTTTGGACTTGTTGTGATAAAGAAGAATCAAGGATCAGTGTAAAAGAGAAACCCCAAAAGAAGTACGATGATGAAGCCTTCACAACGAGATTCAAGAATTTCAGGAACAAAAAGAAGTTCGGTTCAAGGAAGAAGTCAAATCAAGAGAAAGGCATGTCAGAAATACAATGCTTCAACTGTCGAAAGTATGGTCACTACAAGAATCAATGTCTTGAGCTAAAGAAAAGGAAGGAGACACACGAATCATCAGTTGCCAAAGAAAAGGAACCTACAAAGAAGACCAAGCAGGATAAAGCAGACTTCTTCTTCTAAATACAAGATAACCATACTCTTCTTAGTTCTTATACATATCTTGTTTGCATAGTCTCTGTACATATCTTGTATATCTATCTCTTAGAAGATAATATGTTCCAAGAACAAATATACCTATGGAAGAACAACAAGATAAGTATTGTTATCATTATACAAGTCATATAATACACATGAAAGAATGAAATACATCAAACAAATCATGTGGAAGCTATTACAAGATAAGTCGAAATCAAAATCAATCCTGAAGAGACTTAGAAGAAGCAAAGACAGAAAGAAGTCAGCGATCAAGAAGAAATTGAAGAAAGACTTATAACACTTTGCAGAAGGGAATAAGGATGCAGATGGAAGCATGGGATCTCCTAGATGGAGGGAGTCGATTATACATCACCAAAAATAAAAGCATGCATTCATACATGAAGCAAGGATTAGGAGGGAGCTAATCCTATGACCATTGAAGATGATGAAGCATATAGCCATGATAGAGAACATGAAAAGAAGTACGTGTTCAGTTCGACTTATTCAAAGAGAAGCCTTAAAGTATCCTTGGTTGTCCATTCACATTCGTTATCCTATGATGAAAGAAAGAAGTGGGATATTTAGGGCATGGAATCAATAAGAAACTCCATGGACCCAAGAGATAAAGAAAAACATGAGGAAGAACATGAAGATTCCAAGAAAGAAGAGAAGCCAGAACAACCAGTCATTATATTAAGAATCACAAGATTACCAACCTGATATGAACTCACTAAAAGAAACCAAGAAGAGGAACTAAAAGTTGTGATGAAGAATAGTGTATATATATACAAGCATTGCAAGATCCAGAACTAGAGGTTCTCCCAGATGGAGGGAGAACATTATGATGATTACTTGTTCCAATAAACCAGACATACCTCTACATGAGCCATTATATTATCCATGGGTTGGAGTTCTACATCAAATGAATGCAAAGACTATTCTCCAGAGAAATTGAACAAAGAGCATATGAAGAACAACCTTAAGACTTTGAGGTATACCAGAAAGAGACCCTTGTATGCAGATAACTTGGTGGAGAACCTCCAATGCACAACAGAAGCATGGTGAAGATTTTCTATAACAAAGATATTGTATCAGAATGATTACTTAGAAGATCAAGATGATGGATTTCCAATCCATGAAAAAATGACAGAAGAAGTGCCACATGGATCAATTCTAGTTTCACCCTTGCCACGATGTTGTGAGCTAGCAGGAACCAAAGAAGAATCCAACAAAGATATACCTTATTGATCAGAGCTATATGAAACCTTCAGAGAAAAATCAGTGTTCCAGACCGAAGTACATTTGAGATCAAGCATTACATTATCTGTGATGAAGTCCAGAAAGGAGAAAGTGGTTGTCAAATATATATCTCCACAGATGAGAAGATAAGCATACATTTTTTTGTAAGGCTTCTATCCAAGATGAAAGACTTTGTGTACTAAAGCTGGAGCTTGTGGAGACGACTTCCTTATTGAAAAAGGAATAGATGACTCCCAGGTTGGGAGGGAGAACTGATGTGTTATTGATTGATGGACAGTCATTTTTCAGTTCAAAAAATGGTCTAGGATGAGCAGTTCCTTTCCAGTTCGGAAAGTGGATTGAGATTTCTGACGGACAGACATTTTCCAGTTCGGAAAATGGTCCAGATCGAACGATAATTTTCATAATGAAAATGGTTCAATGGATTGTTGATGTATCATAGACAACGAATTCTCATTGTGGTTAACATGGGGAGTGGTCTAAGGCAGTCTCTCTTCTTGAGGGTTACTCAAGAAGACTGGCCCGCCTCACCGGACAACGATTTCCCATTGTGGTTAATATGCGGAATGATTTGTTTTGGAGGTTGGTGTAGGACAGTCATTTCCTCTTATGGTTGACATGGGAAATGGTCCGGACAATCATTCTTTAGGGAGGATTCATTATCTCCATGTTACACTTTGTTTAGTGTCGAAGGAATGGCCCAGGGTGGGGAATGGTCCAGGTTCAACAATCAGGGATAGGCATTCCTTAGGGGAGACCCATTCTCTCCAAGTTATAGTTTGTTTAGTGTCGAAGGAATAGCCTAGGGTGGGGAATGGTCCAGGCTAAAAAATGAGGACAATTATACTTCCTTTCTTGAGAAGAATAGTCCAGATAGCTCATCATTGATGTCGTACCTTTTGAGGGCAGATGCTCTTCCGAGATCTCACAGATGTGAGTGGAAGAATGGCCCAGATGATTAAGTTTATATCATACCAATGTTTTATGTGCAGGTTGATATTAGATGATTGTTATGGAGACTGTATGTCTCTAGACAGTATATGTATGCTACTATTGTGGATGTGTTCCATTGATTGTGACTATACGTCACTGATCAAGTATCTATGTGCTACTTAGTGTGGTAGTGTACCACTAGATTGTAGTTGTGTACTACTATGGATAGACGCAGTTGTGTTCTATTGAATGATATTGTTCTGATTGCCTTGAAGACTATCAATAGTGTTGGAAATGATTTTCAGCTAGATGGATGATCAATGGACAGAGATTTCCCATATGGAAAATGGTTCAGAACATTTATTCTTCTAAGACATACGTCCGGATTAGAAGAATGGTTCTTGTGTCACTCTATGGTGTGAGTGACTTATCCAACATCATGTCTAATTACTCAGATGGAGTATGGTTTCAAGAGATGATGCAGCTGATGAAACTGATGGTGATGATGGTGCTCATGATCTAGCCATGAGATAGTCTATACAACTATGTTGATGCAACTGGGAGAATGGTATGTTTGTGCTCAAGACCATTACCTGTTGATCTAAATATGAAGAAGAATTGAAATCTTGAAATTATTTGCAAGTAAATGTTATGTGTTAAAAGAAAATGGATCAACTTTGCAACACATTAATTAAAGGATTACTCATGAAAGATACAAATAGACAGCAGCATAATCAATGAACATAAGCACATAAACACAACAATTGATAAAGGAGTTCACCCCTCTCTTGGGCTACATCTCCTGGTCCAGCTTCCAATGGATCATTATTATTAATTGCTCAAAGTGCTCAAAAACATGCCTTATAATGCTCAAACTGACCAACCGACTGCTCCAATGGCTTCAGAGCATCCAAAAACCCCTAGCTGGGCTTTTTTGGCACCTCGATCGATCGAAAAATGAAGAAGTTAGGCCTCCTAGAAGTCCCCCCTTCAAGCTTGTTGTTTCTGCATCTACAAAACGCACCCTTGTAACATGAACCTGGAATACACACAATTTAAAGCGTGAAAACCCAACACTGGGCGCAACTGCACCAATGGTGTGAACTGTAGAACAGTTATGGGTGCGCCAGCCCCTAACCGCCTAGCACCTGGGCATATGGGGTCCATACGACCTCGGGTTGGTGCAAAAGAACTCAACCGTTTAACTTCCGCACTACCGGTTGGTCACGTGAAATGGCACCCAAGAACCGTGGATGATAACCTTTTGATACACAACCAAAAACATGCGCCAATTGTTGGGTTATATGGTATATGGCATGGTCATATATACAAAACAAAACGACCGCGGGTCAGGGCTAAGCCCCGGCCCGACCCCCCACCAACTATCACATAATTTGAATTGAAATAGATATGAACTCGCATACATAACAAGGCATAACCGGTGGTCCGTTGGTCGGACGGAATTTGTGAAGGTGCTATGCGGTGGGGAGGTCCGGGGGTCAAACCCCACAGACTCTAATATATTTTAACAAACCAACCAATAACTGATACCGGGGTGCCACGTGGCAGCCCATGACTAGGCCACGTGGCACCCAATCACTTTTCCAAACAATGCCATGTGTCGCCTCCCAATTCGACAAATTTTCAACCAATAGATGATTGCCACATCACCTCTACCACATCAGCGTATGGTCGTACAATCCTGCCACATCAACCTGTACGGACTGTACAGACTGTACAGTCAACGTCCTTTTTTTTTGCCTGTTTGACATTCTGAACAGATTGTGATATCTCTCACTCCCGACGTCCATTTGAGACGAAACGAGTTGCATTGGGTTCGCAACGACGAGGTCTACGCTCTCGTCTAGTTTGAAGAGATTATGAGCACTTTGAATTTTTAATCAAAATTTGATCCCCTAATCACCTATAATACCTCCCTAGCTAGGAGGGAGTGTTGATATTATGGTAGATGCAGGAGGTATTTCCCTCCATGTGTAAACCTGATGAGAATAGAATATTCCAGGAAGCAAGAAGAAACCCTAATGAGTTGGCTAATAACCCTAGAAGACATGTCGCCTCAAGAGGATAATTTGTATTATGTTATTAGCCTCCAAGAGAAGAAGTCGTCCAGAAGAAATATTATATACTGAACAGATAGATACCCAGAATGAGAAGTCGGCCCAGGTGTTACCCGTGATTTTGGTCATCATGATGGTGTATTGATGATGGTGTACTCAGGCTCCTCATAAGAACTTTCTCCTGAGAAAATTGACATTCATCTCTTCCCAGAAAACATACTTTTGAAGAGAGTTCGCAGGTTGCCAATATACTAGGGTGCGAGAATGACCCATTCTCGCAGGCTGCTTTAAGCTAGGGTGTGAACTTCTTGCACTGTGCTACATATATAGGGTGCGAACCTTCTCTAAAGCTTGGAAAAAGATGAATTCTCGATGGTTCTAGAAGGGAATATTATAGAAGAATGGGTTGGCATTCGAATGGTTATCCTTGAAATAGATTCCCTGATATTGTGGGATCATTCTTATCCAAGTAACCATCTCATTCTCTCCTATATATTGATGGAATTNCCATAAATCTATTCTCACTTTATTGTGTAATTCCTTGATCATACACATAAGTTGACAGTTGAATATATTTTGCTATCTTCACTTTGGTTGGTTTGTGTTGTCTTGGTCTTGACCTTACGAGAACACCGAAGCGAAGCGGGAGCAATAGAGACCCTAGGAAGCGATACAAAGGTATGTTACTTGTTCCTCCCTACTAGCTAATTCAATGGTCAAAACTTAGGGAAAGAGTCATGTCATGTCCTGTTTTGTTCTAGATCCAGGTGGATCTAGGGAGATATGTTAGTGTATGCACCTACCAATTAGTCCGATAACACCAAGTAGTTAGCCAGAATTACTATAAATACAGGAGGCTAGTCTTCATTCTAGCAGGCATTCTTAGAATTGTAGAGAAGCACTTGTGCGCACTATAATTGCCCAACTTTTGCGCAGGTTTGGAGGAGAGTTGTCATTGCAGCTGCTGCAACTAGCAAATTTTGGTTTTGGCTTGGATTATCTCTTGGTTAGGGTTTGGACTATCCTTGGGGAAAGGTGCACTACCCTTTGTTTGGCTATCTAGCCTAGGGTTTTCTTTCGGAGTGATTCTCTATAGAGGTTAAGGTGCTTGGAGGGTGGCTTCGGCCAATGGTTGGGTGACAATAGTGATATTGTCGATGGTAAAGAGAGAACATCCATTATATTCTAATAGTTATAAGTGAAAGACTTATGTGTTTATTAGGCTAGTAAGCTAGATGCCAAGTCCAGGATCCTGATCTTTTGTATATGTAATTATGCAGGTCATTACTAATAAAATATAAACACTATTGCATGTAGACCGACCACGAAGAGGATTTATGTGGGACTAAGCTCCATTAGGTAGGGTAAGGAAAAGGGGGCTAAGTATTGGGTCTAGGGGCCAAACTAGAGGAATAATATTTTAATATTATTTCCTGGAGACTAAAGTGAACATTATATGATTTTGTTATTCTAAGTTCCAGGTGGCTGGGGGACGTAAGCTAAATGGAACGCATGCAGCTCCAGGAAGACAAGTGTCTACCTAGGCTCATGAATTTAAAAGCAGAAGCATCAGCTGTGTTGGGGCGTCACGAGTCACTTGTCTTCCATCCTCCGTCTGAGTTCACTGGTGGTACTCTGTCTAAACCATTCTTACGTCTTTATTTGCATTTGCATACCCGCGCACAGTGAAGAGAACCCTCACGGGAAGGTTGGTCGTCCTACCATTCTCCCATCTTGTACGTGAATCATTATTTCATCTGCATTGTCTGACCTTGGAATACCTCTCGCACCTCTAAAACCAGAAACGGGAAAGTCGTCCTGTGTTGTTTCCTATGAAGCTTGGCGCAATTGAAATTGCCTGAGTCGTGTTTTGACTTAGTGATAGGTTGTTTCCTTTTCGGGTGTCCATACCCATTTTTCCCTATTGTTGTTGCTATTAATGTTGTTGTTGTTGTCAATCGTACCCGGGTGTAGCTGAGTCGAAGGTTGGTTATCAGACCTGTGAGCAGCTCTCCCAGGTGAGAGAGTCTACTAGGAAGTGAGTTCTCCTGGAAGGGAGTCTCGTAGCAGCCACAGGACTCTGAAACTTATGGTCTAGCTTGTTGTTGAATCCCAAGGTAAGGGAGGTGTATTAGTCGATGGACTTGTATTAGTGAAGGTGTATCCTCCTGGGGTGGAGCAGGTGTGTGGGGAATGAGGGTCTGTGTGTTGTGGGTCTAAGTGGCTCCTGGGATAAAATATCCTTCCTGTTGCGTTGTGAAACTTCCTTGTTGTCCTTTCCAAGCCTAGAATTACCTTTCCTAGTGGAGTTTAGTCCCATCTCGGGGGTGACCTACTATTGAGAATGATGAGTAGTGTGGTCTAAGGTTGGGAGGTTCGTGGAAGGTCTGCACGAGGTTGGTGGATTTACTCCAGATAAAATATAAGTATCATTATGTGTTTAATTATGTATTTTATGCATGTTGTTGTGATGTTGTATTTCTTCATGTATTTTATTGCTTGTATGAATTGCTCTTAATTCTATTTAATTCTGTATGATAGAAGTAACTCTATGTTAGTTGTGTTAAGTTCATTAAAATNGTTCCTCCCTACTAGCTAATTCAATGGTCAAAACTTAGGGAAAGAGTCATGTCCTATCCTGTTTTGTTCTAGATCCAGGTGGATCTAGGGAGATCTGTTAGTGTCCGCACCTACCAATTAGTCCGATAAAACCAAGTAGTTAGCCAGAATTACTATAAATACAGGAGGCCAGTCTTCATTCTAGCAGGCATTCTTATAATTGTAGAGAAGCACTTGTGCGCACTATAATTGCCCAACTTTTGCGCAGGTTTGGAGGAGAGTTGTCATTGCAGCTGCTGCAACTAGCATATTTCGGTTTTGGCTTGGATTATCTCTTGGTTAGGGTTTGGACTATCTGATCAGCTCTTGTCTGATGCACTATCCTTGGGGAAAGGTGCACTACCCTTTGTTTGGCTATCTAGCCTAGGGTTTTCTTCCGGAGTGATTCTCTGTAGAGGTTAAGGTGCTTGGAGGGTGGCTTCGGCCAATGTTTGGGTGACAATAGTGATATTGTCGATGGTAAAGAGAGAACATCCATTATATTCTAACAGTTATAAGTGAAAGACTTATGTGTTTATTAGGCTAGTAAGCTAGATGCCAAGTCCAGGATCCTGATCTTTTGTATATGTAATTATGCAGATCATTACTAATAAAATATAAACACTATTGCATGTAGACCGACCATGAAGAGGATTTATGTGGGACTAAGCTCCATTAGGTAGGGTAAGGAAAAGGGGGCTAAGTATTGGGTCTAGGGGACAAACTAGAGGACTTACCTCTAGAGGAATAATATTTTAATATTATTTCCTGGAGACTAAAGTGAACATTATATGATTTTGTTATTCTAAGTTCCAGGTGGCTGGGGGACGTAAGCTAAATGGAATGCATGCAGCTCCAAGAAGACAAGTGTCTACCTAGGCTCATGAAGTTAAAAGCAGAAGCATCAGCTGTGTTGGGGGGTCACGAGTCACTTGTCTTCCATCCTCCGTCTGAGTTCACTGGTGGTACTCTGTCTAAACCATTCTTACCTCTTTATTTGCATTTGCATACCCGCGCACAGTGAAGAGAACCCTCACGGGAAGGTTGGTCGTCCTACCATTCTCCCATCTTGTACGTGAATCATTATTTCATATGCATTGTCTGACCTTGGCATACCTCTCGCACCTCTAAAACCAGAAACGGGAAAGTCGTCCTGTGTTGTTTCCTATGAAGCTTGGCGCAATTGAAATTGCATGAGTCGTGTTTTGACTTAGTGATAGGTTGTTTCCTTTTCGGGTGTCCATACCCATTTTCCCCTATTGTTGTTGCTATTAATGTTGTTGTTGTTGTCAATCGTACCCGGGTGTAGCTGAGTCGAAGGTTGGTTATCAGACCTGTGAGCAGCTCTCCCAGGTGAGAGAGTCTACTAGGAAGTGAGTTCTCCTGGAAGGGAGTCTCGTAGCAGCCACAGGACTCTGAAACTTATGGTCTAGCTTGTTGTTGAATCCCAAGGTAAGGGAGGTGTATTAGTCGATGGACTTGTATTAGTGAAGGTGTATCCTCCTGGGGTGGAGCAGGTGTGTGGGGAATGAGGGTCTGTGTGTTGTGGGTCTAAGTGGCTCCTGGGATAAAATATCCTTCCTGTTGCGTTGTGAAACTTCCTTGTTGTCCTTTCCAAGCCTAGAATTACCTTTCCTAGTGGAGTTTAGTCCCATCTCGGGGGTGACCTACTATTGAGAATGATGAGTAGTGTGGTCTAAGGTTGGGAGGTTCGTGGAAGGTCTGCACGAGGTTGGTGGATTTACTCCAGATAAAATATAAGTATCATTATGTGTTTAATTATGTATTTTATGCATGTTGTTGTGATGTTGTATTTCTTCATGTATTTTATTGCTTGTATGAATTGCTCTTAATTCTATTTAATTCTGTATGATAGAAGTAACTCTATGTTAGTTGTGTTAAGTTCATTAAAATGCATATATTTTATATAAGCTGTAAATTTTGCATGGTAGCATTACCTAGTCTTTGGATGGTCGGGGATGTTACAATATGGTATTAGAGCCCTAGGTTTCAATGTTGAACCTGGATAGACCGGATAAGTGGTCTTTGGACACAAGGTTTTGAGTGGAAATGGTGTTCGAAGGGAACCAATTTTGAAACTTAGAATATTTCTTAGTGTCAACGGGTT
>JZKD02S1302900.1:0-11937 GCA_000966675.3 Picea glauca
GAATGGGGGGTTGGTCAAAGACCTAAGGGTACCCTAAAGGGCCCCTTGTTCACACTAAAGACTGGTTGGATAATGCCTCAAATATTTTCTATAAAAAGAGGCCATGGGTGCACTATGAATTCAATAATCTAATTGTATTGTTATGTTGCCTCTATTCTCCTTCAAGAAACCTCTTTTCTTCAAGGACTATACTAGCAACATCTCATTAAGCTATTCACCTCACTTCTTGAGGGAATAATCTTGGATTTCTTCACCATTTCCTTTTTAGTTTTCCATTTCTAAGAAGAGCTCTCACATAGGGGACTCAATATCCCTTCCTTGGAGGAAGAGGGGATCCACAAGTCCTCCTTTCTCTTTTGTGTTTTCCCACTAATACAATTTCTCCATTGGTGGCATGAATATTGGTCAATTTTTTGATTGATTTTGGTTATAATTTCCTTATGCATTTTAGTTTCATTTCTTTAGTTATTTCTTTAGTTGTTATTAGCTTAGTTGTTTGTTTATTTAATGTGATTGAGTCACTTGATTCACACACTAACCTCTGCCATGTCTAGCAGGCCCAACTAGACTTGCAAGTGTCCCTCCTCCTTTCTCTTTGGTGTTTTCCCACTAATACAATTTCTCCATTGGTGGCATGAATATTGGTCAATTGTTTGATTGATTTTGGTTCTAATTTCCTAATGCATTTTAGTTTAATTTCTTTAGTTATTTCTTTATTTTTTAACTTAGTTGTTTGTTTATTTCATGTGATTGATTCATTTGATTCATACACGAACCTTTGTCCTGTCTAGCAGTCCCAACTAGACTTGCAAGTGTCCCTCTTTTGCTCATTCAAGTGGGGAAAAGGACACAATAGCAATTTCTGCTAAAAAATTATAAGTTTGGAGATAAATATAAAAAGGGAAAAGTTGACATTTCCATATTATTGTGGATTTTTCTAGGAGCATCAAATTTACAATATGAGGGTTGAGGTGTACTCTGAGCCAGATTGCACTAGGGGGGGAGTGCATAAATTGGGTAAAAATGGATTTTTAGAAAGCCATCACTTTCAACTCAGAGATCAGATTGATGTGCAAGTGCAATTATTGGAAATCTAATTAAGAGGAGAAGAATATTGAAGGATTGGAATATTGATAAATGTTACAAGATTATTCATAAATTGAGAAGAAAAAGGACCTATATTCTTAATTGACAAAATTTTATATTATGCATATTTTCTAATAGCAATGGTTGCTTGCACATTTTGCAGAATTAAGGGTATAAACATATGAATTCAAGCTCGTAATTGTAGCTTAGAGACATGGAAGATACACAAAGAGGCTATAGTAATAAGAGGGAGGATAAAGGCCTAAACATTAGTTTGGGTATCAAGAGATAGAATCTAATGGACATTGAAGCAAGGTGGAACCAGTGGAGTAGGTAGAAACTATGAGGAGTCTAAGTATGTAAGTGTAGATTTATAGAGTTAATAATGATAAGATGATAATATCCCAAGAGGAGAAAAACTCAAATAAACACTTAGTTATTATAAAGTCTAAATAAGTTGTAAATACAAATGAAGAATGGATCAATTTCAAGACATGAGGAAGAAGGAAAACATCATGAAATGATGGATAACTATAGTGAATTTAGGTACTCGTAGAGCTCAAAGACAACATTACTCACCTACTAATTCAGCCAAGAAATTTTATGCATATAAAGAGTCAAGATGCAGCCCAGAAGTGTCCCCTATTAGGCATCAAAGAATAATATTTGAACTAGGAAGCTTTCAAGGTGAGCTTAGGAAGATTAAGCCACCAACCTTTGATGGTGAAAAAAAAAGGGGGAGTTGAAGGTGAAACTTGCTTACTTGGAATAAGAAAATATTTCTTGTTGCATAGTTACTCATTTAACCTAGAAACTGATATTTCCATATACCATATGAATGGAAAAGCATATTAATAAAGTTAAGCACATTGATGAGAAAAATATTTCTTGGAATAAGTTCAAGAAATAATTCTAGAAATAGTATCTTTCAAATCACTACTATGACAAGAAGATGTAGGAGTTCTTTGAACTCAAACTAGTAACGTGGCCATGGAGGAATATGAAAAGAAGTTCTTGGATTTGATAAGGTGTATGGTATTTATCAAAGAGAAGAAGGTGAAATATAGAGGTTATTAAGTGGACTATCATTATTTTACGAAGACAAATTCAATTTGATTAACCCAAGACTCTAGCAAAGACCATTAGAAAGGCCAAGTACCTATATGAGCAAGGGAAAGCTAGAGAAACTTTTCAAAAATATTGGAAGGAGGAAAAGAAGGAGAAATAAGATCAAAGAAGGAAGGGATTCAAACCTCCTTTCAAGAGAAACAATCCTGAAATATATCAGCAAAATCATCCTGCTAAGGGTGAATCCAAAATGGAAGACTCCTTGGGAAAAGGGGAAGGATACCAATCAAATTTTGGTGATGTAAATAAGATCACATGTACAAATATTTCCCTCATAGAGAAGACAAAATGAGGACTTTGCAAAAAATTCAGGAGGCTACCACAATGGAAGACATGGGCAAAAATATTCCAAGGATATATGCAACCCTAGAAGATTGAAAAGAAAAACATCAATCAAATATGATTGAGGTGGAAGGTAAGGTTACAAATCAGCCTATTGTTATTTTAATTGATTCAAGAGAAATGCATAGTTACATTGATCCTAAATTAGTGCACAAATATCATTCGATGAAAAGAAAATTTGAAAGGTCATGGTTGGTTCATCTAGCCACTAAAACAAAAAGAACGATCAATGAGACTATCAGAGGTTGTCCATGTTAGAATATGATGGATGTGCTCATTTAACCATGGACAATATCACTATTGTCACCCAACCATAGTTCGAAGCCACCCACAAGAACCTTAATCTTGATAGAGAATCATTTCGAAAGAAAACCCTAGGCTAGATAGAAAAACAAGATAAAGCACCTCTCTCTCCAATGATAGTGCACCAAACAAGAGCTGATAAGATAGTCCAAACCATAACCAAGAGATATTCCAAGCCAAAACTGAAATCGGTTAACTGCAGCAGCTGCAATGGCAGCTCTCCTCCAGACTTGCACACAAACTGGCCAACTGCAGTGCGCACAAGTGTTGCTTCTGCGGTTATGAGAATGCATGCCAGAATGAAGATTGGCCTCCTATATTTATACTAAAACTGGCAAACTGCTTGAGCCAACTTCTCATTATATGTGCCTATTTACTTAGTATATAATATTTCCTTTAGTTGACTTCTTCTCTTGGAGGCTAATAACCTAATACAAGTTATCCTCTTGAGCCGACTTGTCTTCTAGGGTTATTAGCCAACTAATTAGGGTTTATTCTTGCTTCCCGGAATATTCTGTTCTCGTCAGTTTTACAAGTGGACGTAAATACCTCCCGCAACTACCATAATATCAACACTCCCTCCTAGCTAGGGAGGTATTGAAGGTAATGGTCTTGAGCACAAACATATCATTCACCTGGTAGCATCAACATAGTCGTATAGACTATCTCATGATTAGATCATGAGCACCATCATCACTATCAGTGTCATCAACTACATCATCTCTTGAAACCATATTCCATATGAGTAATCAGACATGATGTTGGATAAGTCACTCACTCCACAGAGTGACATAAGAGCCATTATTCTAATCTGGACATATGTCATAAATGTCCTGAACCATTTTTCGTCTGGGAAATATATGTCCATTGATCATCCATCTAGCTAATAATCATTTCACTCACTCCACAGAGTGACATAAGAGCCATTCTTCTAATCTGGACATATGTCATAAATGTCCTGAACCATTTTTCGTCTGGGAAATATATGTCCATTGATCATCCATCTAGCTAATAATCATTTCCAACACTACTGTTAGTATTCAAGGCAATTGGAACAATGGAATTCAATAGAACACAACGGTGTCTATCCATAGTAGTACACAACTACAATCCAGTATTACACTACCACACCAAGTAACACACAGATACTTCATCAGTGACATATAGTCACAATCAGTGGAACACATCCACCATAGTAGTATACGTCTACTATCTAGAGACATGCAGTCTCCATAACAATCATATCATCAACTTGCACAGAAAAAAAAATTATGATATAAACTGAATCATATGGGCCATTCTTCCACTCATATCTATGATATATGGAAGAGTATCTGCCCTCAGAAGGTAAAACATCAATGATGAGATATCTAGACTATTCTTCTCAATCAAGGAAGAATAATTGTCGTGATTTCTGAGCTTGGGCCATTCACCTATCCGGGGCGTTCCTCTGGCACTAAACAAAGTGCAACCTGGAGAGAATGAATCTTCCCTAGGGAATGCATGTCCCTAATTGTTGAACCTATACCATTCACCTATCTGGTCCATTCCTCTGACACTAAACAAAGTGAAACCTGGAGAGAATGAATATGCCCTAGGGAATGACTGTCCGGACCATTTCCAAAGGAAATGACTATCCTGCACCAACCTCCAAAATGGACCATTCTTCGAAACTGCTCACAAATGTGAGCTTCGAAAGAATGATTGTCCGGTGAGGCGAACCAATCTTCTTGACCACTACTGAGAGTGATCATCAAGAAGAGAGACTGTCCTAGAACATTCTCCATGTTAACCACAAGGAAAATCGTTGTCTATGGTACATCTGCAATCCATCGAACCATTTTCATTAAGAAAATAATAGTTCAATCTGGACCATTTTCCGAACTGGAAAATGCCTATCCGTCATAAATCTCAAACCGCTTTCCGAATTGGAAAGGAACTTCTCATCCTGGACCATTTTTCGAACTAAAAAATGATTGTCCATAAATCAATAACACACCAATGCTCCCTCCCAACATGGGAGTCATCTCTTCCTTTTTCAATAAGGAAGTTTTCTCCACAAGCTCCAGCTTGAGTACACAAACTCTTTCATCTTGGATAGAGGCCTTACCAAAATGTTTGCTTATCTACTCATCTATGGAGATATATATTTGAGAACCACTTTCTCTTTTCTAGACTTCATCATGGAGAGTGTAATGCTTGATCTCAATGTACTTCTATCTTTCTAGAACATTGATATTCTCTGAAGGCTTCATATAGCTCTTATCAATGTAGTATATCATTTTTTGATTCATCTTTTGTTTCCTGTTAGCTTAGGGCTCAAACTGGAACATATCTATGAGAGTTTGTTATGGATTAGTAATCCATCATCCTGGATTTCTAAGTAAGCATTATGACACAATGTCTATGCTATAGAAATATTTTCACCACACTTTTGTTGTGTATTGAAGGCTCTGCACCAAGTTGTTTAAATCCATGCAAGATCTTCTTCCATATGCATACAAGGGTCTCTTTCTGGTATACCTCAAAGCCTTTGAGGTTTCTCTACATGTAAACTCCAACCTATGGATATTGAGGACGATATATTGGCTCATGTAGAGGTATGTCTAGTTTACAAGCAATCATCATAGTCTTCTCCCTCCATCTAGGAGAACCTCCAGTTCTAGATCTTGCAATGTTTTCATTCATAAGTCTTCCATACACTATTCTTCATCACAACTTTCAGTTCCTCTGCTTGATTTCTTTTAGTGAGTTCATATCAAGCTAGTAGTCTTGTGATTCTCGATACACTTACTGGTTATTCTGTCTTTTCTTTCTCTCTTGGAATCTTCATGTTCTTCCTCATGTTTCTCTTTATCTCTTGAGTTCATGGAGTTTTCTATAGATTCCATGCTCTAAAGATTCCAACTTCTTTATTTCATCATAGGATCATGGATGTGGATGGACAACCAGGGATTACTTTAAGGCTTCTTTTCAAAGAAGACTTCTTCTGGAGTCACACTGAACACGTGTTGCTTTTCATGGTTGCTACCATGGATAGATAATTAATCATCTTCAATGGATCATATAATTTAGGATTAGTTCCCTCCTAATCCTTGATTCATGCATGAATGCATGTTCTTCTTTTGATAATATAATTGGCTCCCTCCATCTAGGAGAGTCCACGCTTATGTCTGCATCCTTATTTCCTTCTGCAAAGTGTCATAAATCTTTTTCCAATTTCCTCTTGATTGCTAACTTCTTTCTGTCTTTACTTCTTCTAGGTTTATTCAAGATTGATTCTGATAATAACTTCCACATGAATTGTTTCCAGGGGTTTTTGATGTACTTCATCCTTTCATGTGTATTTTATGACTTGTAGCAATCCTTATCTTATTGTTCTTCCATAAGTATAGTTTATTCTTTGAACATATTGTCTTCTAAGAAATAGATATGCAAGATATGTACATAAAGCATGGTATGTACAAGAACTATGACAAGTGTTGTTTACCTTGTCTTAAAAGAAGAAGTTTGTTTCATCCTACTTAATCTTCTTTGAAGGTTCCTTTTCTTCGGCAATTGATGCTTTGTGTGTCTCCTTCCTTTTCTTCAACTCAGGACAATTATTCTTGTAGTGACCATACTTTTGACAGTTGAAGCATTGTATTTCTGACATATCTTTCCCTTTATTTGGCTTCTTCCTTGAAACAAACTTCCTTTTGTTCCTGAAATTCTTGAATATTGTTGTGAAGGATTGATCATCGTATTTCTTTTGATGTTTCTCTTTTGCACTAATCCTTGATTATTCTTGTGCACAGCAAGTCCAAATTTTTTCTAATGTAGTATACTCCTTCCTTGTGTTCATACTTGCGGAAAATGCATCCCATGTCTTGGGAAGACCATTTAGTACTATAAATTTACCAGTTCCTTATCTAAGATGATCTCTTCAATAGCTTGTAGTTGATCTTTTAACCGATATATTCTCACAAAGTATGATGTTATGTTGTCATCATCATTCATCTTCATGTCACGGAGCTCATTCTTCAGACTCATTACTTGTCCAATGTTTTTGATTGAGAAGAGGTTTGTTAGGGCATCATACATCTTCTTAAATGAGTCAAGATGGGAGATGTAGGGTATCAAGTGGTATTTTATAGAGTCCACTATGATACTCATGACATTAATGTAACTATCTTTGAACTTCTCCATAACTGCAACGTTTTGTGGTTCCTTCTCTTTTCCTTCTTCAAACTTTGGTTCCAAAATCTTTCCTTTCATGATATCCAGCACTTTATTCTTGGTGAGGTCAATCCTTGTCTTCCACACTCTGAAGTTAGAATCCCCATCTAATTTTTTTCTGACTTAGTAGAGTAAGTCATGATTGCCTTGACTAGGTCAACCCTCAATTTGACGAAAAACTCAAACTTGACATTTTTTCTTACTGAGAGTACCAGAAGATGCGCTAGGCTAGGGCGCACTAGTATATCCAAAAATTAGGTCAATCCCTTCACTTGAGGTGCCTCGACGAGAGGGTTAGGATTTTTGTAACTGCAACTGCTAGTAACCCTAGCGGCAGTGCTTTGATAACTGCTCCTGCTAGAAACCCTAGCAGGAGTTCTTCAACGAGCTTAGTATCTTTATGGCTATGCTCCCTTCCAGTGGTTAGACTGAATGAAGGAGGTGTGGGCCCATAACCTATTAGAATGTGATGGATGTGCTCATTTAACCATAGAAAATATCACTATTGTCACCCAACCATAGGTCGAAGCCACCCCCGAGCACCTTAACCTTGACAGAGAATCATTCTGGAATAAAACCCTAGGCTAGATAGCCAAACAAGATAACGCACCTCTCTCTCCAAGGATAGCGCACAAAACAAGAGCTGATCAGACAGTCCAAACCATAACCAAGAGATAGTCCAAGCCAAAATTGTAATATGCTAGTTGCAGCACCTGCAACGGTAGCTCTCCTCCAGACTTGCGCACAAAGTGGCCAACTGTGGTGTGCACAAGTGTTGCTTGTGTAGTTTTGAGAATGTCTACCAGAATGAAGACTGGCCTCATGTATTTATACTAAAACTGGAAAACCGCCTAGGTCGACTTCTCGTTCTGGGTGCCTATTTACTTAGTATATAATATTTCCTTTAGACGACTTCTTCTCTTGGAAGCTAATAACCTAATACAAGTTATCCTCTTGAGTTGACTTGACTTCTAGGATTATTAGCCAACTAATTAGGGTTTCTTCTTGCTTCCCGAAATATTTTATTCTCATCATATTTACATGTGGAGGTAAATACCTCCCGCAGCTACCATAATATCAACAGTCCAATCGATATGAATGGAGTGAATACAAATGTTTATTTGACTATCATACCATTTGGATCGTATGATATCCTAATTGGAATGGACTGGTTGGACAAGCATCATGTTATCCTAGATTTCCATAACAAGACATTTACATTTCTTGATGAAGAAGGAAGGTAGAGCATTGTGCAAGGAATTTCAAGACTCATTTCTATAAGGGAGACTTCATCCTTATAGTTGAATAGATGTTTTAGGAAAGGATATCAATTATATGTAGCTCGTGTGGAAGATCCAGACAAGACTAAATGGCCAATTCTTGAATGTTTTCCAGTGTTGCTGAAGTTTGAAGATGTATTCCAAGAAATACCAAGTTTTCCACCAAAGAGGGATATATATTTCTCTATTGACTTAGTGCTCTAAGTAGACCCAATATAAAATACTCCTTACAGAATGAGCGCACTAGAATTAAATGAATTATAAATGCAACTAGAAGAATTGTTGAAGAAAGGGTACATATGCCCAAGTGTCTCACCTTGGGGAGCACCAGTACTCTTTATGAAAAATAAGGATGGAACATTGAGGTTGTGTATTGACTTTAGACAGCTAAATAAATTCAATCTAAAGAATAAATACACTCTACCCATAATCGATGACCTCTTTGATCAGCTAAGAGGTGAAAAGATATTTTATAAGTTAGATCTGAGATCAATATATCACCAGATGAGAATCAAGGAAGAAGACATAACCAAGATAGCTTTTAGAACTAGGTATGGGCATTATGAATTTGCAGTGGTGCCATTTGGATTGACCAATGCACTAGTTGTCTTTATGTGCTTAATGAATGTCATATTCAGAAACGATATCGATAAGTTTGTCATTGTCTTCTTGGATGACATACTTATCTATTCCAAGTCAGAGGAAGAACATGAACAACACTTGATATTGGTACTACAAGTGCTAAGGGAGCATCAATTGTATTCCAAGCTAAGCAAGTGTTATTTTTACCAAGATTAGATCCACTATTTGGGGAACATGATTTCATAGGAACGCATAATAGTGGATCCAAAGAAGATTGAAGCCATTAGAGGATGGCCAACACTAAAGAATGTGTCAAAGGTCATATATATTATGGGATTAGTTGGATTTTATAGGATTTTTATGGAAGGATTCTCCAAGATTGCTCATCCCATCATTTATTTAAAAAAGAAGGGGAATAAATTTGAATAGACATCAAAGTGTGAATAAAGTTTTCATCTATTGAATGAATTACTTACTAGTGCAACTATTTTGAAGATTACAGATCCAAATGAAAATTTTTTGGTATACACAGATGCATGAAAAGAAGAACTTGGTGGAGTGCTTACTCAAGATGGACATGTCATTAATTATTGTTGATCTAAAATATTGTTTAAGGTACTCAGGATAACCTCGGGAGAATAAATCACCCTATGTTTTTAGAGAGGTGGTACTCCTCTTTGTTTTGATAAAATATAGGAATATAAAAAGTTCCTAAGAAAGTACCAGGCTTATTTTTAAAGCAAATATTCACATGCAGAGAATACCTAAGAAAGGACCAAGCATATCTCAGAAAATAAATATTCACACTATAATACAATATTATAAACCAGGAGAATAAGTAATCTCACATAATGGCATTTAGATCATAGAATAAAGTAAAGTAGAACACATCATCTAGCAGAAGAGGAATATAAGGACCACATATGGCAGAGAACTTTAAATGATCATTCAATTAATACCCAAAAATATTTTGATATACACACATTTGAAATCTCATGCTTAAAATTAAAAGTCTGATAAATTATAATTTAATATCCCGATTAGTTCTCTTGGAACCTCAAAAAATAATAGATGTCTATAAAAGTTTATAACAGTGGAAAGTAAATGTGTTTGTCATAAATGGACTGACATGGCGCTCCCATGGACCAATAAATGAAAATACATAGAAGAAAAGAGAAAAGGATAGTTAGGAATCGACCTTCAACATTCACGGATCATGAAAGAAAGGTTGGATGATTTCTAGTTGAGAAAGAAAGAAAGTTGAAAGATAAACAAGACGGCTACTTGACTTACTATGATGGAATAATGGAGACATTGTATGTTTGTTGACGTCTCCTTTATAAGTGATTGGGATGGAGTTTGTTTAATGGTATTACCAACTTCTCATTGATCTATTTTAGTGATCCAAAAATGATCAAGAGAAGACTAAGAATATCTTAGAATGTGCAGAGGCAACCCAGGACACTCAGAATGGCTTCAACAGACAGAGAAAGTGAAAAAATTCAAAGTTCCCAAAACTCAATTAAAATTGCATGATCGCAGAGAACGCGTTGTAATCGTTCTAACGCCGCAAACATCTTGTCAAACAGAGTTACGGATCAAAAGTTATAAGCGGTCAAAGTTCAGGAAACTTGGTCAAAAAGTCAAGGTGACACGTGTCACCACTGCAAGGGTGACATGTGGCATGTCAGTACAGATAACGTGGCAGAGTGTTGATTTGGCATGGGATGACATGGCAAGGATGTACAAGTTTGATGGCAGACACGTGGGTGAATTAAGTTGTGACAAGTGGCATTTTATTGAGCAAATGATATGGTGCCACATGGCACCCCTCCAATGGTTGGCATGTGACCAAAATTGTACGAGTCCCCAAGAGTTGAACTAATGACCTCCTTATCCCAAAGCCCTTACAATTATACACTAACCAATACACCATTATATAGTTCTTGTTTGTAATATGACAAGAATTTTATTTAAGTTTAAATGTTTCATATGGGAGGAAAAGGAAAGGGGCTAGGCCTTCAGCTCAACCCTTGGTTCTATATTAAACCATGCAACCACAGCATATATATTCCAACCGCCACATATGGCATATTCCATCGATTTAATAGCCATTTCTCCAGTTTAGCAACTCTCTACCTTTATAGCAGCATCTTCGCCATTCTAGTGGTCGCCCGCCAGAGTTAGCAGGGCGCGCTAAATTGGTTGCAACTATACGCCAAAAAGGGGAGGCATGTGGGATTCGACCCTAGGACCTCCGCCAACTAAGTTCTTAATATAGCTCCACTAATCGGTGCACCAACCATCACCTGTATAGCATAACCACCCAATTTTTATATAAAAATGGGTGTTCACAGACAAAGGCAAACCGAGCGCGCCCATATGGATTTCGGAACATATTTCGAGATCGAGGCACGCAGTTCGATAATTCTCAATCATTTGTTGCAGAGGAAAGACACAAAAATTGAGTCAGGGGTGTCTCTTGGGCCTGAAAGAGTCAGACTCAGATCGAGGTGTGGAGATAGTCATTTTTAGGTAATTTGACGCCATGAACACAATGGTGGTGTTAGTTTTCTAATCTAAGAAAATATTTTGTAGCTTAACTCTAGAATGAGGTATACTTATTTTTTTTCCCAATTCTTTTGTGGAGTTAATAAAAAGGCCTACCCATTTGAGAGAAGGACCCGTAGACGTAGTCCACCAAGGACGAACTCCGTTATCAAGTTTTTTGTGTTCATATTTCATGCTTATGTCTCTTTCCTTTTGAGTTTTTCCTTCTTTATGGTGTACTTTTGTTTATGCTCATTTTATACAATTCTTTAATAAGTCACCTGATGAAAAGATCCTAGATCATGTTGGTATCAGATCAGTCATCTTTTACTTGAATTGTTGAGTATGAATGCTTACTAGGGCCAAGAATAAGCAGGGTGAAGGAACTCTTAAAACGTTTAATCCCGAAGTTGGTCGTGCATCCTGAAGGAAGAAGATGGCAGAAGAG
>JZKD02S1302911.1:0-11937 GCA_000966675.3 Picea glauca
AGGAGGTCGGACGCAGAGACCCCGTGGGGTATGCGGCTGCGTCACCGCGTCTTGGTACCTTCTAGTATTCTCCATTAATCTTTCTAACCACTCCGTCAGAATAATTGGAAATTTGGGAAAGAAAATCTCATGCAACTCTGTGTATACATACCTTTGCATCCATTGTTCATTACTCATCCAAGGGTTTCTATTCTCTTTTCAGGAAAAATCGCGTTCCTTCCTTTCTAACCATTCTGAAATTTTCTTTTTAGTTGGCCTCCAAAACATTCCCTTAATCACATAATCTGGGTCCCGACAACAGAACCATTTGTTGGCACTGCACGTGGTTGTAAGACCTTAGGTTTGAGTTATCTTTTACCAAAAAAATCCTTCAGAAACCGACCCTTTCGGCATCACCTGCATGTGCAGATGAAGTCTCACCCAAGGTATCTATTGGGACTGCAGGAACCAGGTTTCTGCAGCAGTGAGGGAATGGGAGGTGATTATTCTATTCATTCCTACGTATTGCTCCTGTGCGCGTTGTTCTGTCTTTGTTCTTCGTTAGCTACTTAGTGAATTCAAACTCATATTGTCATTATATTATAGATTATATTAATGTAATAGTCATAACTATTGTGCCATGATTACACATAAGACAAATCTAATCTAATATGCACCCAAACAGAATCCATGAACAATCACACAAAATACATTCAACACAAAATTTAATGTGGTTCACCCAACTTTGGGCTACATCCACAATGGATTAATTCTTTATTATGCATTTGGTAATTGCTTCAGGCTTGTGCACTGCATTTAAAAAGATATATCATGCTTATCCTCTACTCCTCCTGGCCTAGCCGCTCTGCAATGCAAGCATTTCTCTCTCTTCATCATCTCCTTAGTACCGTTCGAGAAAAACTCCCATACTCAACAGAACATAATAGAATAGAAACTAGCAGAACTCATAAAAAAGGGAACCCCCATTCTCCCAACCCATTACATATTTATACATGATTTCTAGAGCTTAAAACCCTACTTTGTTCATCCCCAATACCCTATTATCATACATGATAACTTCAAGTTAACTTGTTGTTCGGGTTTCTTTCACCTGCTTTTTTGTTTGCATGCTACTTTTGCACTCTTACTGTTGTTCTTCCTTCTTTTGTGTGTCCTTTTATCTTTAGCACGTCGGGATGTCATCCTTCCTTTTCACCTGCTTTATTCTCCTTCTTTCTTCTCTGCTTTATTCTTCTCTCTGCTTTATTCCTCTGTTTTATTCCTTTGTTTTATTCCTCTTTCTGTGCATTGTCCTCCTGAATGTGCCTCAATTGTGTACTCCCTAGTCTTCTTTTTTCTTCTATGCACTTCTTCTACACTTAATATTTTTATGTATATTATTTCCAAAATGCTTGTCCAACAATGATCTCTTGTATATTTCTGATGTAACCTATGTTCCCCATTATTAGGTTTTGATCATGGTAGCTAGCACGATTTTTATGGTCGATATCGACCTCAACTCCATAGCATAGTGTGACACGTCCATCATCAACATACTTAGTGTGAAAATGATGTCCATAATTCCCACATAGATGGGAACAAATGCACTTGTAAAATTTCAAATGAAGGACGATGTCATATGTATAATAACCTGACCATTAATAAAAACATAATACATGCTATAATTTAAATGTGCACTATAAAGTTAATAATGTGTACAAAGAGATTGTTATAGAGTTGTTCCACCTAATCCCTATGTTTACTTCATCCTCTTCACCATGCAATTAATGACTAGATACACCATATTTTTCTTTGATCTAGTCAAGCACCCAACTATTAGGACATCTGTCTGGCATATTTTCTTTTAAATGAAAAGGATAAGGAATGATTCCATTGTTCAATTGCATGAATTATTTCATATCACTGTCTCATTTCCTTTGATTCTCTTCATAAAACACAACCCATGGTTGTGTTTTCTCCACGTTGTAAAGAACAAATTTGTTGATGTCATAAATTTCTGAATTCACTGATAAATTCATGAAATCAAGCACATAGTATGAGATCAAATATATATTATTAAGTTTAGTGTCCATGCTATATATTAGTTAATGAGATATACCACTAAAAATACTAGTTTTCTTGCATAAAACATGTTATATACTACAACGTCTAGATTTTTATGCTCACTCATAGTGGTTGACACCCACATAAGTTTGTGATTCACTCTCTACTTCCTAAAGCTAGGTTGAATGATTCTGATTGTTAGACAAATTTGGTTATCACTTTCTATATTGAAATAAACTCTAATATATAGAATGAATTTGTTGTTTGAGAATAATTTCAAAATTACTCATCTATGCACAATTCTAACTATGTTTGCTATGATCCAGTGGATGTATAACTAAGAGAAAATTTGTAGGTAGTCGTATAAGAATTGGTTATAGATTTTTCTAATCATGCCACATGGGATGGTACAACCTTGATACTAAATTCTCTCTCTCTCTCTCTCTCTTTCTCTCTCTCTCTCCCCTTTGGAGAGATGCATATCTATAATCACAATTGAATTTCTTAAATAAACTTATAAATCTAGTCGGGTACTTGTGCAATACCCTACATCTAGTTTTGGTATTGGTGCCACTCCAATCATGACTACCTCAATGATAAGAGTGAGTAGCATACTACTCACACATGTTCCTACCTATGATGGATAGTCCATTGAATGCAATCACAAAATCATAGTGTGAAGCTATCTAGACCTTGTTTTGCTAGGTACCACCAATAACCAATTCAAAATTTCTTATTTCAAGAGCACCATAAGGAAGCATGCTCTTCATTGGTGAGAATGAATTCAACCTAATAATACCCTCCCACCTTTTACCCAAAGTAAAGGATACATTTACATAGGAAGGAATCAATATGGTACAACCTTCCACTCATATTCCCATGCTCATTACATAAGTGGAGCAATTAAGTTGGAGAAATTAAGAAATTAAGTTGGAGCAATTAAGAGATTTTAATCATAGGTTAAGACAAGGGTTGAAAATAAGAAGAAAATATATTTTGGAGGATAAATGCACTTAAAATCACATTTACTCTTTGCCCATGATATTCCTCACAACCAATTAATTGAAACTAAGAACATACTAGGAAACCTTACAATCGGTAGCACGATAATATGATGGAACATTAGATACCATTACACCAATGCATGAACCTCCCTCTGACATTGAATACGAAATTTAAGAATTACAACCAGAATTTAGTCAACTTATAATTTGAATCTCTCAAGAGATATTGTATTGGTACCATAAATAGAATCATTTATCAAAAGAATGCCTACTATAGAACTTGAACTCCATGTGTGCCAATCTATATTCTAATATAAACAATGAAGTACATGTATTGAAATCACTTGATAATTTGTGTTTCAATTGTAATACTTAGAGGAACAATGATTGTAGTTATCACACGTTGTACACAAGACAGTCAAAGCTCTTAGAGAAGTACTAAGTTGTCCATGTTCAACTATGTACTCTCAATATGCAATTATATGCTTGCAACACTCTCAATGGATTACATCGAAAATATTACTTCCTTGTCCATTTTTTTCATTTTAGTTATTTTATTATATCAGAAAGGGTAGCATCATTTAGTTTCCCAAACTGAAAAAGGGGAAGTGACAATAATCCATGTTATAGCCTAATATTGAAAAAAGGAGGGTGTACAAATGATGACAGTATTTTTGTGATCATCCCCTTAGGTGAACATTTTTTTGTGACAATTGTAATCGATCATGAAAGATATCAAGGTGGTTAGTATCTAAAGGATTGTTTCCCTTTCTCAAATAAGAAAAATGTGTACGCTTTGTTTTTTAATTCGAGAAAAAAGGGGCCCAACCTGTTTCTACCTTGTTAGTCTCTCCATACATTGTATGCTTAGGGTTTGTAGGGCACGTCGTTGTAGTATATTGGAGGTACAATCATTGACCTTAACATTGTGACATTACATGCCCACATAGGCATCTTTATTGAATCTAAATATTTCCTTGTTAAATTTGGTGATTGTTGTCATGGTCTTAATGACCATTGACATTTGATTTTGACATTGTAGGCCAACATTGCATATTGGATCTTGGAGCTTACTTAAATCTTGGGCACTAGGAGTTGGAGTTTGGATTTGGCCCAAAAGTATGGGAACATGTTTTTTGCAAAAATAGGGCAATATTTTATTACGAGGGAAAGAGTTTAACTTTGATTATGTACCTTGGAACCTAATTTTGAGCCTATATTGTCTATCAAGTATTGTTTAGTTCATCACAATTTTAAAGTATACAAGTTTCTCAGATGATTTATATTGATTTCAAGCGACATATATGTTTCCATTAGATGACCAATACTTAGCATGTTGGGGTCCCAAAACTTCGAGATACAAAATTCTTTGCACTTAACAACATTTATAGGTGTACAACTGGCTCTAAAGTCAATTTTCTTCCCTAAGAAATCACATACTTTGCTTCATTTTTAAATCTCATGATTAAGGTCTTGTATCCTTTCACTTCCAACAACCTTGCCATTGGGTAAATATTGGTTCCTTTTACTTTTATGCTTCTTATAAATGCCACATATAAGATCACCCACCCAAATGAAGTAGTAGTTCAAAGGGATAAGTATGTTAATGGGGTTATGGTTAAGCATCAAACATAGTGGCATGTCATGCCAACTATCTTCAACCTAAACTACAATTTGGCATGCCATTAAACTACTATTTAATCAACATACATGACATAACATTAGGAGAATTTGAGCACTAAGACCACATATAACATCATCATTTTTACTTATAAACACATTAGGTTGCATGGTGCGCCTATGTTCACAATAAATATCGTCTTGTTTTTATTTTGATTACTTCACATGAAAAGAATTAGAATGATATTTGTATAAGTTTGAAGGCATGAAAATTTAGGAAATATAACTTAGTAATGCTTGTAGAAGGAGAGGTTCACAAATCCTAAGATTTTCTTACGAGTCATAAACTATTACTACAATTAAAATTGATGAGAAATTATTTCTACTAATGAATAGCTTGCACGTGATAGAGAAACTTCATTGTCAATTACATGAAATTCAAGGGTTAGATTATCCTACTTATCAAGTTTAGATATTGTACTATAACATACCATTTCAAAGTGTGATGTGTGCCCTACATTTCAAAGTACGAATCATGATGTGGGTTCATGATGCGTGATCTCGTATAAATTTTCAGTCAAGTATTTACTACCATTAATTAATAATTTATCATTCATTCTTATGCATTAACTATGATTCAATTGAGAAGAAATGAAATATGAGTATGAGTTGTTTTGTTGTATCTATAAACATTTTTTGTTTTGTTTGTAGGAAGCTATGAACCCCACATTTATTTAACATGGTACTTTCACATTTTCTTGGCCTTATTGTCTAAACATGTCCTCCATGTGGTTTGAACATGAGTCTCCTCCTAGAGAAACCATGACTTCCACCAATTCACCACGCCCATATTGACAAGTATAAGTTATTTCTTGTCCTTAAAATGCATGAATATTTCCTTTTATAGTGTTCAACTTTGAAAACTATTGTAAGGCTAGTCATATGTTAACCTTTTCTCATAAATTTGGACAGTATAAAAGTTTCAGGACCGAAATTCCAAGTCTTTACATTGTTATAAAACATGCATATTTTAATTCATAGAATTCATAGGTTTGTGGTCTTTTGTGTGGAGGGTAAGCAAAATAGATGGTGGTCTCCTCTAGGCATGTTTTGCTTGTTCCAAAAAATATTTCATTAAAAAGAATGCAGCCCTCCTTGAGGTGGAATGCACTATTTGGTCTATTGTTTTTATGTAAAGTTGTTTATCTTCCACTGATAACTTTTTAGTGTGTATTCATATCAAGATTTTTCTACTTACTTTTCCTCAACCTTACTCATTATGAGCTTAAGCAAAATATAATTCTTGAATTCATTTTAAGTATTTTTCCAAGTAATAGTTCATATCAATTAATGATAGATTTTCCCACACTCTTACATTTCTCGTGGTACTTTGGCTCTAGATCATATTCATTTGCTAACTTGAATTGTCATTCTATCTTAAGGTAATATGAAGGAATGTTGGTTTCACATTCAACTTTTCATGGTAATTTATTTCCTTTTGATCTAACCTCTTTTTCAATCGTGAAGAAGTGTTTCCATCCTCTTAAAAAAATAGTTGTTCGATTCAAGTCTCCTCAGGGTCTTGTCATGGCCTCGTTTGAACATCTTCTAACTGAAATTCTTTGTTTGAATCTTGGTCCATCCATGGATTAATCAGTGCTTGATATTTTTGGAATAACCCATTTGAATCTAGTTGATAATATTTATGGAGTAGTGATCTTAAATAATATGACTTGTTTAACCCTAGCCTTGTGGATTTGTCTGCTTTGGAGTGACATCTCTAATCTTGCATGAGGAAAAGGTTAAATTCCCTTATTTTCATGTACAGGTTCCTTAGCTAAGTCTTTCTCACCACTTCACCAACATTATTGTCTTTCCATCATAAGTTATCTTTTAAGCAAAGAATAATTTGCCTCTAATCCATGATCTATTCATCCAAACTAGAAATAGAGAGACTAAAATTTCTAAAGTATTCTTAAGTCTAACTTTGAATAATTTTGCAAAGGCTTAATTTGTGAATGGGAAAGGTTTCTATATTTAGGATATATTTTTGTTGGAAATGTTCATATTTCTTATCATGGGAAAGGATAATATAAAGGACCTAAAAAGAATGGAAGACTAGTTCAAGATGTTCTTACTCCAATTGATTCCTTTGATACTTATAATAAGGATACTTCTCAAAAGAAGACATGGAAATTGTGCAAGTATTGTGGGAAAACCAATCATGTTGAGAAAAGTTGTTTCAAATGATGTAAAGATATTACCAAATCCAAGAAGGACACTTAAGAAGAGGAGGTTCCTCTTGTTGCATATTCGACTCAGTTTGGTCATTCTTCCACCCCTATTGTTGTAAGGGTTCTTGATTTAGTGCCCCCATATCAATCAATGGTATTCCTCTTTTTGATAAATACAAGCATTCTTCTTTGAAGATTTTATATTCTTTGTAGTATTGAGAGAAATGATGGTGGTTTGGCCAAATGATTCATGTATTTTAAAAATGGTTAGTTTGATGACAACATATTTTTGTTCTTTTTGTATGGCATAGTGCATTGATGCCAATACCATATTATTACATGTTGTGAATTGAACTTGTTCTATGTTGATGTTCAAGTTATTAGTTGAAGCTTTTCAATTGATCATCAACATTTTCAACCTATCATATCACATTCAACTTCATCATACTTTTGTTATCTTGGATTGATTCTTGACAGCAGTGAGTGTCCTTTCCCTGCACCTTATTGAGGATCTAATAATAGCTTATCAATGGTTTCCTACATTGTTCCACTTAGCATCTTCTCCTTCATGGCGTCAAAGTCTATTAATATTTAAAACTTATCTAGCACATTTGAAGTTGTTATTAAGGGGGAATGTAATGTAATGCCATCTTCTTCAAAAAGTGTTCTCACTTCCCTATTCATTGTTAAGGGGTAAAGTTAGAATGTGTTGATGTAATGAATATTGTCTAGCAACCACATTTGTCATTATATAGCATATCATTATGATGGTTGTGAGAATATTGTTCCAAGACATCTGCACACACAATGAGCCATCATTAAACTTGTGAGATCTCAAATATATCACATTATTGACTTATATTCTTATGTAACTCACTAAATGTTAAAAGTGAGTTAATCCCATATTCATCATGGGTGTTGTTCTTCCATCTCTCAAATCTATATAAAAATGGTCTCAAAGGCTCAATAGATGCTTGATATGTTGTATGGATCTTATAGTGCATAATATACAATTATAGCCATAATTAATCACAATTATAATTAAACACATTTGCAAAAATGATAGTATTTACATCAAATGTGGACTATACAAAATGGTGGCAACGAACGATTTACCATCTAACCATACATAATCTAATAGGATTGCTATCCCTACGCCAAGGCCATAAAATCAAATGAGAAAAATACTTTCTTTACATCCCCTTTTCATCATTAAACCCTCATTCATCATTACCCATACTCAAAAAGGAAGAAGAGGGGGAGAAAATGATCCAAAATCATAAGAAGAGAAGATCATCTAAGGAAGAAGATATATCCTATGGAAAATTCTTTCCTCCTTATTTCCCTTTCACTCCATTGAATGTAATGACAATGTCCATACCAAAGAAGCCCACTTGCATATACTAGTTAAATTTCTTTTTGCATGTATATACTAGGTGTATTTGGCATATGTGTGTGTGGTGTCTTATGCACGTAGATATTAAGTGTCATATCATAAATTGATGGATACTTTGCATGTAAATGGATTATTTTAAATGTTATGAGAGATCATGTTTATCACTATGAATTAGTTGTACCCTTCTCATATTATTCTGAGGCCCTTTTGTTTAGTGTCAGGCAGTCCTTTTGTTTTGTGTCAGTGCATGGCACTTCTTGGATTTCTCCTTGGCCATTTGAAGCCATATTATATATTAGCTTTACTAATATCACTAGAACATACCTAATCTCATGCAATGGCAATTACATAGTTGAAATTCATTACTGAGGTATTAATCTTGGGTTCTCATTAGGAATTTAAATAGTTCTCAATACTTTTTTTATATCTTTATATTTTTCCTTAAAAAAATGAAAGTTTCATTACTGAAGTATTAATCTTGGATTCTCATTAGGAATTTACATAGTTCTCAATACTTTTTTTATATCTTTATATTTTTCCATAACAATATGAAAGTTCCTCTAGTCTTCATTATTTATTTTTCACAACAATATGAGGATCCTCCATAGAATTACACACATGTGCTCAACAAAAAAATATTAATAAAACACTTGGCTTCGTCATATTTTTCCATAACAATATGAAAGTTCCTCTAGTATTCATTGTTTATTTTTCACAACAATGTGAGGATCCTCCATAGAGTTACACACATGTGCACAAATACACATTAGTCTAAGTCAACAAAAAATATATTAATAAAACACTTTGTTTCATGATGCCACACAAATCACTATTGTCTATGCACCACATAAACCACATATGTGCCACATTCTCTACATAAACCATGCTTGTGACACATGTTCCATATAGACGACACTTGGGCCACAACGATTGTTATGCATGCATGGGGAGTAGTCATGCTTGTGACACATGTTCCATATAGACCACACTTGGGCCGCATCGATTGTTATGCATGCATGGGGAGTAGTCATCCCTGTCCATGCAAGCCTTAAGTGACATAAGTAAGAGGGTGATGGGTCAAAGCATGCATGGGGAGTAGTCATCCCTGTCCATGTAAGCCTTAAGTAACATAAGTAAGAAGGTGATGAGTCACATTGATTTTTGACCTATATGACTTGACAACTTTTACATCAAGATTCATTCAACCTTGATAATGAATCATAAGGTGTTTATTATGTAAAATTGAGTGGCAAAAAGGTGGGGCATTGCATACTACTCCCTTTAAGAAATTTTGTCTGAAGATTTACAAAGCTTTAAGTCTCAAGTATTAGTAGTGTAATCAAAGGTGGGGCATTGCATACTACTCCCTTTAAGAAACTTTGTTCGAAGATTTACAAAGCTTTAAGTCTCAAGTATTAGTAGTGTAATCAAAGGTGAGGCATGGCATACTACTCCCTTTAAGAAACTTTGTCCCAAGATTTACAAAGTTTTAAGTCTCAAGTATTAGTAGTGTAATCAATGTAAGATTTACAAAGCTTTAAGTCTCAAGTATTAGTAGTGTAATCAATGTACTGACTAATCCAATCAAGATAAATAATAATAAGAGAAATAATCATTGGTGGGAGTTATACCTCCACCAAGTCACTATTAGTTCCAAGTATCTAATCAAAACCAAGAATCATTTGTGGAAATCATACATCCACCACTACTTATACCACCTCACCACATGCAAAATTACTTAAAATCAATATGAAATTTAAAATCAATTCTGTTATTTAATTTCATTAATTAGTATTAACCTTGCCACGTCAGAATTACTTAAAATCAATATATGAAATTTAAAATCAATTCTATTATTTAATTTTATTAATTAGTATTATTCACCATGTCACCTCACCAATGCAAAATTACTTAAAACCAATATGAAATTTAAAATCAATTCTATTATTTAATTTTATTAATTAGTATTATTCACCATGTCACCTCACCAATGCAAAATTACTTAAAATCAATATGAAATTTAAAATCAATTCTATTATTTAATTTTATTAATTAGTATTATTCACCATGTCAGGTGTCTCTTTAGATTTTATCATTGTTAAATTATGCTTAAGTTGTACTCATGCATGTCTCCTTTATTTTTATAATTAGATTAATTCCATCACTAAGACACACATGTTAGACATTTTAATTTAATTAGAGGGTTATTTAGTTACTACATTCATATCTTGCTTAGTTTTTGTTATTAATGATGATTCACTCCTCCACTACCAACCACATAGAATAAAGCCATTCGCTTCTATATTTATCTCAAAATGTCTCAAATGAAAATTATATTCCCTATGAAGTTACAAGTGGGCATTGTACCTATGATCCCTCCTATAATGTTTTTAGGAAATTATGTTGGTTACAAGTGGGCACTGTACCTGATGTTTTAGGAAATTATGTTGGTTACAAGCGGGTATTGTACCTATGCCCCTCCTATAATATTTTAGGAAATTATGTTGGTTACAAGTGGGCACTGTACCTACGTCTGTCCTACAATGTTTTAGGAAATTATGTTCTTTAGAAGGTTACAAAAATATAGCTTATTTTAAGTAAAAAAAAAAAAAAAATAATAATTTGGCTAAATTTTAAATTTTAAAAATAAATTTAGGCTAAATTTTCATTTTTTTTATTAAAAAAAAATTAATAGCCTAATTTATGTTTGACTATATTTTAAATTTTTTAAATAAATTTAGGCTAAATTTTCATTTTTTTWATTAAAAAAAAAATTAGTAGCCTAATTTATGTTTGATTATATTTTAAATTTTTAAAATAAAYTTAAGTTAAATTTCCATTTTTTTATTAAAAAAAATTAATAGCCAAATTTATGATTATAGTTACACTTAAGTTTATATTTTTTTGCTTAAATTTTTAATTTTTACATAAATACCTAATAAATTTTCTCCATGTTTTAGCTAAATCTATGATTGTGCATCTCAAAGTTTAGGGAATATTTGCTACATATCAATGTATAAGTAACAATGGATACTCTTGAGAATACAATAAACTTTGAATTCAAAACATGTAAATATTTGTATGGAAAATAAATATTATGAATACTTTCCTTATCTTACATTTCTTGACATATTTTAACATGTAGATGGTATATAGTTGACATATTTTAAAATATAGATTAGTATATCATATTATATATTGGTATTGTTAACCTTGGTTTGCACAATATTGTTTGAGATCACCCAAATGACAGAGTGGAGTTGTGGAAAAATAGCAATGATGAATGGGGGGCAAAGTGTGATACCAAGTGGAGTTTACAATTTTAAAGGAGTTGCTCAAATTCTTGAGAAAAGTGGTTACACACAATTCGCTCCTCATTGTACTGTCCCCGAGCATTTACCATGAGTAAGCAGTGCAAGGCTCAATGCATTAATCATGGAAAATATTGTGCACCTGATCCAAAGTAGGATTTCAGTAGGGGGTATGATGGTGTCTGATGAGCGAGAAAAAGGTACAACATGGAATGTGCAGAAAATGTGACCCAGTCTCTAAGTTTGGATGCCGAAAAGATGGAAAAATGCATGAAGGATCCAAGGATGCCGAAAAGATAGAAAAATGTGTGGGGATCCAAATGTAGATG
>JZKD02S1302922.1:0-11937 GCA_000966675.3 Picea glauca
TGAAATGATTTCTTCAATAACTTGTAGTTGATCTCTTAACTGAGAGATTCTCACTAAGTATGATGTTTATGCTATCATCATCATTCATTTTCATGTCATGGAGTTTATTCTTCAGACTCATTACTTGTCCAATGTTTATGACTAAGAAGAGGTTAGTTAGGGCATCATACATCTTCTTAGATGAGTCAAGATGAGAGATGTAAGGTATCAAGTGGTCTTTTACATAGTCCACTATTATACTCATAGTGTTGATGTCATTGTTCTTGAACTTCTCCATAACTGCAAGATTCTGAGGCTCCTTCTCTTTTCCTGCTTCAAACTGGGGCTCCATGATCTTGCCTTTCACGATATCCAACACTTTATTCTTGGCAAGGATAAGGTCAATCCTTGTCTTCCATGCTCTGAAGTTAGAAGCCCCTTCTAACTTGTTTTCTTACTTCATAGAGTAAGTCATGATTGCTTTGACTTGGTCAACCTTTGACTTTGACCAAAAACTCAAACTTGACGTCTTGGCTTGCTGAGAGGTACCAGGAGGTGCGCTAGGCTAGGGCGCACTAGGCTATCCGAGAATTTGGTCAAGATCTTCACTTAAGGTGCCTTAACAAGAGGGTTAGGGTTTCGTTGTTGCAGTAAAACTTCGACTGCAACTGCAACTGTAACTGTAACTGAGCAAATCTTCCCAATCTATCTTCCAACGATTAGACTATTCGAAGATAGTGTGGGCCCATAACCTGTTAGAAAAATAGGTGTGCTTGTTTTACCATAGACAATATCTCAATATTGTCACCCAGCCATAGGTACAAATGCCACCCCCGAGCACCTTAACCTTGACAAAGAGAATAGTTCTGGAAGCAAACCCTAGAACCAATAGCCAACCAAGGTAGCATACCTCTCTCTAGAGTTAGCATACCAAGTAGAAAGTCCAAACCATAACCAAGAGAAAGTCCAAGACAAAACTGAAATGCCAGTTGCAACAGTTGCAACTCCTCTCCAAACCTGTGCACCACTGGTCTTATGTAGTTGTGAGAGTGAGTGTATCAAATGAGTTATAGTGCCCTCTTATTTATAGTCCTCCAAGTGACCTAACTGGGTCGATTTCTACTTTTGGAAGCTAATAACTCAATAATAAATATTCTCTTAAGACGACTTGTCTCCTAGGGTTATTATCCAACGTTTTAGGGTTTCTCTTGCTTCCCAGAATATTCTAGTCTCGTCAGGGTTACATGTAGAGGTTAATACCTCCCACATCTACCATAATATCAACAAGATCAACTTGGTCTAATGTGTCTTAGGTAAAGTGTGTTTCCTTAGTATGCATTTGTAGTTATGTAATTCGATAGTCATGATATGTTCTAGACATAATGTGTTCCCACGATTCATATTCTCCTCGATACCAATGACTATATTGATATGTGTCTTAGCACCCGATTGGTCCATGATCTCTATTTAAAGAACATGGAGGGTCATTTGCTAATGATCGATTGTGAGAAAATCATATGTAATTTTTTTCCATTTTGCATTAATATATTGCATCAAGTGGCCACATTGGTTGGGGCTATGGAATGTTTCCCCATTTGAGGGTTTTAACCACATAATACATTGGTGTACTAATCTTTGATTTGTTTGTGTGAAACCTTTGTGGAAATACCTTGTTCATTGAAAAAGTACCACAAAGTAATGGTGCCTAGTTGTTGGTAATGGGTCAAGTTGTGTAGCTCTCATGAATACTCCAATTAAATCAATGATGTTTTAGTGACATTTGGTGTGGCCAATCAAATGTTGCATGAGCTTCTATTGGAGTTGTCCACTTCAACTATAGATAAGTGTTTTGCAAGACATGTCAATGCCAAATCGATGAAGACAAAAATGAAAATATAAGACAAAATGAAGACACCAGTTATGTCCATGACTCCAAATGATCTAGAGGATATGAGATTTTGATCTTATGAGATGAGATGATCTCTTGCTTAATATTGATCAAAGAGCTCATAATTGTTACTTGTTGGGTTGTTATGACTACACAATAAATGTGTGTCACCGACAATCCTAGGAATGGTAGGTGTCCAACGTGTTGGATTGACAATGATACACATCTTACATAGAGTATTTTCCTAAAGAACTGGCAAGCACCATTGTTGGGTACCTAGGTGTCTTGGTAAGATGGAGGTATGTCCATCTAGTCATTAATTGTTGAATGTGTGCCAACGTTTGACCAAAAGGTATAATTGGTTTCTTGTGAGGTACATGGATGACAAACTAGAAGTGTTGTGATTGTAGAATCACATGATTTAAAGAGGAGAATCAAAGTGTTTTTTTGAAGCAAATGAAGCATTGGAAGTGTAAATTCAAATTCAACATCCATGCCAATGTGAACTAGAGAAGAGACATATTCCAAGGATTGCAGATCTGAAGGTTTGACAAAAGGGAAAATTGAATGCCAAAATAGGGCATTGTGAAGACCTAAACAAGGGTGACAATGTGTTCATGATCATAACATAATAGTTGTAAGACCCAAAGAAGCATGCATGACCTAATTAATATCTTCTTGTTACTTAATAATCATTAAGGGGGTCTAAGAAGTAATGTTTATTTCATAATATAGTATGACTCCATGTGATCAATGTTATCTTCTATATCATTATTATTTGGGAAATAGTTAGTTTTGTTGTAGTATAAATACATTACAAACTAGTTTGATGAAGGATAATAAGCAAGTCAAGTTTGATTTCTACTCTCTCTATAAGCAAGTTCAACAAGTTTAGTTTGATTTCTTCTAGATGCACCTTTCTTTCAAATTATGCTCCCCTTAAGCACATTTAAAGAACTATCTCAACCATATTTATATATATATGCTTTTATAGTTAATGGTGAGTTTAACTTGGCATAACTTGTTTATACTTGTTTGATACATGACACACCTTATTTTGAAATTTGCCATTCATGAACCAAATTAAAATAATTTGTTATGTTTTCCATTATAATTATGTAATGTAGAAGATCAAGATAAATGAATTAAAACTAATGTCTTTGTAGTATTTGAAAAAGTATAAATCCATTATAAAAGAAAAATAATTTGTTATGTTTTCCATTATGATAATGTAATATAGAAGATCAAGATAAATGAATTAAAACTAATGCCTTTGTAATATTTGAAAAATTACAATTCTTTCATGGATAAATCTATTATAAAAACAAAATAGTTTTTTTGATACATGACACACCTTATTTTGGAATTTGCCTATCATGAACCAAATGAAAATAATTTGTTATATTTTCCATTATGATTATGTAACTTAGAAGATCACCATAAATGAATTAAAACTAATGTTTTTGTAATATTTGAAAAAGTACAATCATTTCATGGATAAATCCATTATAAAAGCAAAATAAATTTTTTGATACATGACACACCTTATTTTGGAATTTGCCTATCATAAACCAAATGAAAATAATTTGTTATATTTTCCATCATGATTATGTAACCTTGAAGATCACCATAAATGAATTAAAACTAATGTCTTTGTAATATTTTAAAAAGTACAATCATTTCATGGATAAATCCATTATCAAAGCAAATTAAATTTGTTATAAATCCATTATAAAGCAAAATAAAGGTCAGAGGTTTAGGTCCTCATTCTAGCATTGTTGTAATATACATCTTGTGTGGGTCTAATGATTAAAAATATGTGTTTTTTCCTAAAAAGTCACAAGTTCAAATCCAGAAAAGTAGAGTATGTGGGTATGTATTATTATTATAATGAAAATCTTTGACCAATTTAATCTTAATGAACACACTCTCAAACTAACTAACCAACATTACTTTTAGAAACATAAATTTCTTCAATGATAAATTGCACAATGATAGATGAGATTGTGTTTTCTTGTGGGGCACTTAAAAGCATTTTAATCTACATATATATAAACATAGTTGAGTTAGTAACTCCCCTCTCTAGGCTAACATGAACATTAAATATTGTTCCCGTGTTTTGATCGCTCCACCTTTTCCATCAAGTTACAAATTTGGTTCAGAATTGCTTCCCGACACTTGTGTTTAACACACATTTAACATCGAGTTGAAATTAGGATTTAGTTGACTGGTAGATATTTGTATTTTGATAGTTACACGTTTAACGTCAAGTTGAAATTATGATTTAGTTGCCTTGTAAATAAATATCTGTATTTTCTCATTCTTCTCGTACAAGTCGCATTTACGATCTTTAGATGCAAGTAGTCTTGGTAGTTGAGCATCATTTTACGTTAAAGAGGTTGTTGGGCGAAAACTTTTACCTTGGACATGTTGCGGTCCGACCTAGAAAGAGAAAAAGGGGCGTCATGCTGCTGTAAATCATCACTATGCCCCTACACACTTCCGCACTGTATCAAAAGATCACAAATCCTCGCTCTCATAGTGACACGAGACACGCGGGCCCTTAACAATCATGTGACACAAAAATCGATCTGATTGAACATGTTAATATATTTCGCGTATCACACATCACGATGTTGGCGATAAAAAAACAGTCCTGTAAACATAAGGAGGAAATCCACTCGGAAGGCAGACTCTGACAAAGGAATAAATAACATTATCCCAGTATAGGGATAGGCCCGTCTTGTAGAAACATGACGGGACAACGGACTTACACGGATACCGCAGTTAGGTGGGGAGACTTGTAATTATTACAGGCAGAGCACAGGAGTGTAGTGGAAGAGGGCCTATCAAAGATGAAACTGTAGAGACAGAGAGGACAGCACTTTGGGGACTTCAACTTAAAGGTCGCTTTTACAGCGTCAGAGTTCTTAGGATCGGGTTACTGAGTTAAATTATTCACTACCGATAATTACGTTCCTTGACATGAGGTTTAATTTGATTAATTTGAACTTTTAAAGTTTGTGTTTACATCTTTTGCTCCCATAACTACGGGAGGAAAGCTGTACGTTCAGACCTGTAATGCAAGAGAGGCCAGGGAGAAGTAACTGTAAATTAAAAAAGCGAAAATAAAAATGCCGAATTAACAGTAAATTTAAAATGCACTCAAAACACGGAATTAACAGTAAATTTAAAATGCCAAAATAAAAAGGAGCCACTTGAACTCAATACCTAATAATTACGTTCCTTGACATGAGGTTAAATTGCTACAGGGATCAGTGCCAGACCTGGCATCATTGACTGGCCTTGACTCTGTTGAAGGAGTCCTTGGGCACACAGTAGGTTGATGGATGAGGTTGGCAGAGGAGGTATTGCTTATAGTTATAATGGTTTTTAGCTCTAGAGTACGAGTTAAAAAAAAAATTAGTTGGTGTACTACATCAGCTTTACTTAGACTGTTAGCATTAGTATGTAAAAACTTAATTTTATTTAAATACATTCAAAGCTAAACAGTTATTTAATTGTGGAAGGTTTTGGGTAAATAGCCCCTGGATAGTGATACTGACATACTAGTCTAGAACTAGAAAGGGGCAATGAAAAGATTCAAGAGCTTGCATTTCGAGGAAACTGAAGGTGGCCGCTCCCTAATAATCCTGCTGACCATTTTTCCTGCTTTTAGATAAAAAAGGCTAATAATTAGGAAAAACTAAGGTAAGATGTCAAACAATTTTGATTATTACACATCAACCGCAAGAACAATTGACAATGTCTTTTTGCCTTCGGTATTTCTACCCTTTGCAGTATGGTTGTAGTCGTTGCGAGCTTCAAAAGGGAATCCCAGAGCAATAACCACCTTTTTATACTATTTTCTGTTTGATTTTTATAGAAATGGGATAAATCACTAATCGTACACTTCTCATGGCATAAGCAATGCAGGGCTTTCCAGACTGTGATTAGATAAGATGGAGAAATTGCATTCACCAGCATCAACAGAAAGCATAAGTAGACCGCATGTGAGCTTGGCTATGTGTGATTAACTAGAGGATCTTGATTTGGGCAGTGGTGAGCCTTGGAGGAAATGGCTGAACGCTGAGAGAGCACGTTTAGGAGTGAAAATTGGCACCTGATGCCCTGCCCCTCGGACTGTAAGAAATCTGAGCCCGTCATAACCAATGGTCCATCCTCCCACCTGTAGTTAGTCATCGAAGCCACAGTTAATCCCTACAATACATATTGCAGGCAAACTAGAGCTAGGCAGAAAGGTAGAACAACTTATTTACCTGATGGCTGTTGTACCAAGCACTCCATTCTTCTTTTATCTTAAGCCCAAGGGCATTTAAGCTATACCGTGTTGAAGTTACAGGAACTCGCCCGTCGGTGTCACCACTACAAAAAGAGGTATTCAATTCGAGTTATAGACTGCTTTTACTGAAGTCGAACAACAATTTTCAAGATCATAGATTAGCAATATTTTGTTCCAAATATCTGCATGAAATTCTGCAACTTTTTAGATGCAATCTCTGGACCGGATAAGGAATGTACCAAAGCTTTAATTGGGGAATGACAGAGATTGAATTACAGAGGTATTCGTTATAGACTGCTTTTACTGAAGTCGAACAACAATTTTCAAGATCATAGATTAGCAATATTTTGTTCCAAATATCTGCATGAAATTCTGTAACTTTTTAGATGTCCAGATCAATCTCTGGGCCGGATAAGGAATGGTCCCAAAGCTTTAAGAATTGGGGAATGACAGAGATTGACTTGCCTGATAAACAGCTGGCTATTAGGGAGTTATGTGCAATTGAACGTAGTGGAAAGGATTTGCCAGAATGAAGGTAATGGAGAAGGTTTAGCACACAGATGATGGGAGGATTTCAAAATATTTTATAAATGCAAGATTAAGCAAATCATCACATATACTGAACAGCACTATCATTATCTGCAGTAGAAAATATCATAGAAGACTAATAATATGTCAGAATAGGAAGATTGGACTAGGAGAAGAGTTACAGCCTCTATGTATGATAACAAAGTAGAGGATGAGATAAAGAAGATGAGTCATATCCCATGCTCTACTATTCAAAATATGAGCAGCTAAAGATCAAAATACTTAATTAGTACGGTAAGATGTGAAAAATATACAAGTCTTGGAATTTCAGAGAATTTGTTTTAAATATTAGATAGAATATATAACTCTGGGTGCCTTGAGAGATTTGCATTACAAAGATAAGGCCTGTCCATTTCATTTCATATCCAACGAGTAAATGGACAGCCCTGTAGGATTTGCAAGGGCAAAATATTCAAACAGCTGGATGGGCCTCCAGTGATTCAATCCAGAGAAATTAACTAAAAAAAAATTTCTCCCCTTTAAGCCTATTCAACCGTTGCATTTTAGGAAAGCTTCAAGGACAAACTTCCATACCTGTATACCCATATTCTTAAACCGGCCTTTATGAGCTTCCTGAAAATGGGTAGAACGGAGGTGGGAGAATCATTCCAGGAGATCGCTTCGCTGTATACAGAAAAGACATTTCCATTAGTAAGGTAAGAAAGCTATAAAAAGAACAAGAGATCCCTAGAACGAGCAAGGGTTGCACAATTCTGCTGGTACCTGCACAGTGTCCAGGGATAAGAAATTTTGGTCGTGTTTGCATGTAGTGCTTTCTGCACATCAGCTCTGTTGAAATATGCCTCTGCGTAATCTTCCACGCAAGGATCATAACCAGAAGGTAATTTATGCCACAGGTCCTACACGTTGAAGATAGCCTGACTTACAATGAGAAAATAAACCTGAACAAGAAAGAACTTGATCCTTATAGAGAAGGGAGTGAAAAGTAGTGTTAAATACATGTTTTGACAGGGATTTTGCGGATGCCGAAAGGCGTTTCATGGTTTTATCGAGCCTGTCCACACAAACAGGCGTGTACAAACTGTAAATGTCGATATCCGCGTACATTTGAATAAAGCTTCTGACGGCACTATCACACAAGGATGATGACTCGTTATTCGTCTTGGAATTGCAGGAGCCCTTTAAACTGTGATAATCTTCGTCTGAAATAACTGCGTGACTCCAGGCATAATCTATCATACCATTCAGGTCATGATCATCATCCATCACTGCATTTCCCACCTTCAATAGGGAAATAACACAAAGAATTGATCCAGAGGGAAATTTCATCCAACCAATCAATTCAAGAGTTTGGTCAAGAACAGTAAAACATGGATTTACCCTTTCAAGGAATGGAAAGTTTTATCAGGTAACAAATGTGCAAAGATTCTTGTTGATGAATAGAACGTGCAGGGTAAAAGCTAAGGTCATTACCATGAAGCCTTTGAGATTAATGACCTTATCCTTGGCTGAAAGGTTGTTGCGATCGACTATCACCTCTGAAAGCTGTGGCACATAATGTCCTGAGACAGACAATCGCAACTTCAAGTTTCATTATTCAAAATCCATCCTCGGCTTGCAATCTTTAGAACGACGATCAACCAAAAAATGTAGCTTCCATAGTCTTAACTCTTATTCATTTTAAAATTAGTTTATACAGACAAAAATGAGTTTATCGATGTGCTTTGAGCCTCTCCCTGTGCTGATTAAGTTAAATATGTAAAACCTATAACGCCCCAAAGAATAAGATGAACTTCAACTATGCACTTCAGAAAGAAATTTAAAGAGAAATTCTGGATACTATTGCTTAGTCCATTACCTGCATAGCTTTCTCCGGCTATATAAAACTCACGAGATTTGTATTGTGGAAATCTTTCGAACCAATTTAACAGAAAAGTGTACGAATCCTCGGCTGCAAATTCAAGCGGAATAGCGTTTCATTAATTGCTTTTCCAGCAAGTATTAATACAATGCAAAGCCTCAGAGAAAGAAAATCAGACTGTGAATAGTACTATACCTGTAATTTTGTCTCCTAATCCATCCAAATCCGAGGATCTATTTGTGTAAGAGAACCCTACTCCAACAGGTGCCTCCAAGAATAAAATATTTGCCACTGTAAAAACAGTCAAATAGATTATCTTTTACAGTCAAAAAGATAATAAAATAAAACCGGAAATTATGGCTTTAAAGCACAAATAGTCAAGTTTTTACAGTAAAAAAGATAATAAAATAAAGACCGGAGACTATGGCTATAAAGCACAAATAGTCAGAGTTAAATGTTGCTATAACACACTCTGATTCAGATAATACCAAGCTGTCGAGATGCGCATGTCCGATGCGTCATTAAATGTGTATTTCTACTCCACAAAGAGTAAATGCAAGTCATAGAAATACATGCGCAAGTCCGGTACGTCATTAAATTTGTATTTCTACTACATAAGGAGTAAATGCAAGTCATAGAAATACATATGTAAAAATGGAAACTATACTTCCTACGTCTCAGTGCTAAATGTTCCATAAAAACAATGTAGCAAAAAAAGGATGAATAACCTTTATTCCAAGAAAATTTGTTTAAGCGAAGGTGTGGTGTGTCCTTCTCCACCAGAAACGGCCCTAATTCCAAAGCCGCTCCGTAGCCGACGGATGAGCAACCTGGTCCTGAATTTACACATTACAGATATATTACTTGCTCATCTGGCCGTTACCCTAGTTCAGTTCATTACTGTTACATGAAGTTGTGGATTCACACATACCACAACGAAAAGGCATGAAGTGGAAGCAGGTAAGGTAACGTACCTCCATTTAACCAGAGAACAAGAGGCTTCTGTGATGCATTTTCAGCAGCTTCAAAGAACCAGTAAAACAGAGCCTTGCCGCTCCCTTTATTCAGATCCACATATCCTGAATAATGAGCGAAATCGACCGGCGGCTGGCCGGGAAGATTGACGACTCTGTCGGCTTCTGCTTCCCTGAGTCTGCCATGATCGCACGCACACTGCCAGAACAGCAAAACCAGAACCAAAATACATACCCACTCACGGACACATGATGAAGAAACGGCCAACGCCATGCCTCCACTACCGACACAAAAAATAAGAAATAAGACTCAAGGACTCCACAGTCCCACGCAGATGAGAGTGAGTAGCGATGGGAACTGAGGCACATTTATAACGCAAGGGAGACGAGATACCGATGTCCATTACAGCTGCAGTAGTTCCACATTGCTCGTGTCCAGCTGGACCTGAAATTTCTACGAGTGGGGGCCACTAACTACCCAATCATCCCGACTTCCTTGTTAACTTAGCCGCCTTATCTGACAAAACTTTGATTCCTCGCCCTTCTCGTAACGGACGGAAAACTCTGTACCTGCATGCGTTTTACCTTTTGCTGGCATGTTGAGCGCCCCTTCGTGCTTTGTCCATCAGCTCGGTTTGTTTTTTTACGAGTTAAATGCGGTGACCACGTTTCAATGTCGAAGTACTAGTGCTCACTACTGACGTGGCCATTTCATTACTTTTGGCATAAACCCCTTGAGTATAGGTCCGTGCCATCCAACGGCCAGCATTTAGTGGATCTATACATGCATGTACACAGCCGTCAGATTGACATTTGGCTGTTTGGTTGACCTGTCAGTACAATCACGAACTGTCCACCGACCATGTCTAATACGGTTGGGCGGGAAAGAATGGCCTAGAGATTGACGTCAATTATAGACGGAAACGGCAAATTATAGTCGGGAACGGCTAGATCCGAACTTGACGTCGATTACAGTCGGGAACGGCAATTTTTCACATGTTACTGAATATACAGTGTTTTTAACCTTTTTTTTCATTATGTCGGTGGAATTTTATTTTAAAGATAGAATATTAAAATACTTCTCACCTCTGAAGCAAGCAGTTTAGTTAAGAAGAATACCTCGAGTTCTACCAATGAATCCAACGTACAATCTTTGAGTCTGAAAAGTTGTTCTCACCGAAGTGGTAGGTGGCGACTGTGCTCCCACGCTTTTATTTCATGGACACCTTAATTATGTCAATTGTCGCCTCGCCTGCATGGTTTGTTGTACATACTGAGTCTCCTCACGAGGCAGACAATGTAGCTTTCTCCAAGGGGAATTCTCACCACGTAAGTTTTGGACGGTAATGATTACTTAGTGGCGTTTGTGAGGGTGGTCAATTATAGGTGGCATTAAAGATGCAAGGATAACTTCTAGTGGAGATCACATGGGTGAGATGGCAATATGATGTGATTATCTGCAAGGACGACCCACCAACCACGGGGTTATTATTAACTAGATAATGCTTTATCTTTTGTAATAGTCAAATGCTTTTCTTTATTAAATAGAAGTAGATAACGTTTTCAAACCGGCTTTGTAAAAAAATTCTATAGGATAATACTTTTTATCTTCTACTATAATTCTTTTACTTTTGCCTTTTGGGGCAGATGGAATTAAAATAATGTCAATTGAAATATATATTTGTCAAGGCAAGAGTCAATAAAAAAATATAGAGTCGGATTTTTTAAATTATAATAAAAAGTAAAATCTTTTTAAGCGTCCTTTGAAATATTTAATATTTAGCAACGAAGAAAATAAAATATAATAAAAAAAATAAAATCGCATTTTATAGATATCAATTGAAGTATTTAACATCACGAATAATCAATGGAAAAAATCAAAATAACATTAGTGTTTCATATCTCTATGAATCAATAGACAAGAAATGTAAATATTCCTTTTGACATTTATGGCTGATTCTCAATATTAAAATTAGAATGGTTTAATATTAAATAAATATTTTAAGATATTATATTAAATATTTTTTTATAAGACATCATAAATAGTTGTTAGGCTTATTCGTTTCAAGCACGAAATAATTGTTTATTGCATGAAGTTGTGTGGACTTGGTATCGTCCAATTTGACAAAAGGGGCATGCTTCATAAGGACACTCCATGCTAGTGCAACTGTGAATCACTTTTCAGTTCAATCGTTTAGCAGGTTTAGTATTTACTATGGAGATATTTATTGAATGGCTTGCTCAGTGTGACATTTAATTTGCATGTCATGTCTAGAATGATAACCACCACTACTGCTATTAAGTAAATTTTGGTCTTATTCATTATGATTCAATGATGATGTTCAATTTGTTATGGTTTTCATGATAGTATGAACAATAACAA
>JZKD02S1302944.1:0-11937 GCA_000966675.3 Picea glauca
TGAAATGAATCTAGACCATTGATCTAGAACTGATCACAATCGTTGGATCAAGGATTCACAAGATCCCAAATAGTTGAAATCCCAAAAATCGTTGGATCGTGTTAAGATTTTCATGTCAAAATTGGATCATTAGATGAAGTCAAGTTACTCAAGGTTTAGTTGGGGAATCTCACTTTGGGAGAATTGGGAAGTGGGAGAAAATAACCCAAAGTCTCGAAAGCCAAAATGAATCTAGACCTTTGATATAGAACTGATCACACTTGTTGGATCAAGGATTCACGAGATCTCGAATAGCTAGATTCCCAACAACTGTTGGATCATGTTAATATTTTCACGTCAAAGAAGAATCGTTAGATGAAGTCAATTTACTCGAGGTTTATTCAGGGAATCTCACTCTAGGAGAATTGGGAAGTGGGAAAAGCGAATAACCTGAAGTCCCGAATGCCGAAATGAATCTAGACCATTGATATAGAATTGATCACATTCATTGGATCAAGGATTCAGATGAACGTATAACCATTATATCTAGGAGGATGACATGTGACACATCAGGCGATCCATGTCAGTAAATACCACATCAGCAAGGACACGTGGCGTAATCAAATGGTGACAAGTGTCAAGGTCTAGTTGGAATTTTAGGTACATGTAAGTCACAAATATAAGTGACACTTGGAAGCCACTCAAATAGTGCCAAGTTAGCAGTGACGTTAGCAAGTTACGTAACTGAGAGTTTGTCCTTCAGGGAAACCAACTACTACCCGAAGCGTTGAAGACTGAAGTCAATGCTAACCGTTGATCTAAGATCCTTCGGATTCTCACATGATCATTATATAAAAACATAATGGAAATATGACGTAAGAACTCCCATGTTGACCACTTCGGCGTTGATCAACTCCGATGGAAATTGGAACAACAATTACCAGGACCTCCAAACCCCCAAAGTCCCGAAGTCCCGAAGTAAATAGTGGTTGTTTTTTGGCCCTTGACCAAGTTTTGGGAGATCCTTGGTCATGTTTGACCTATTTTGGGACTTCGATATCTTTTCGAAGGAGGAGGGCAAGACGAAGCAGAGATCGTGGGATCTCGGCCCCTTTTTGGGTCCTTTTTGGGATTTGGGATTATGTAACAGGTATGGTATGTCAGCCCATGGTTTTAACCATGTTTAGGCCTATTTTTGTAAAGTATAAATAGATGTTAAGGTGATGTAGTGAAACAAGGGGGGAAGGAAGTTGGCTAAGTGATAGATCTACTTTATTGTAAGTTCTCTATGCATACTGTGTGAAGATTGCAGAGCTGAGTGCAAGTGACTATAGAAGGCTTAGTGTTGTATGCTAACTTGGGGAAGGAGGATCTAAGGAGATGCACAGATCTCCTGTCCTATGTGGAGTAGGGTTTTGATGCTCTGTGCATGTAACCTATTGAATAAGCTAATAAAGAAGAAGAGTTGGTGGACATAGCCCCCAAGGTGGGGGTGAACCACATAAATACTGTGTTATTATACTTTGTTCCATGTGTTGATATGTTTATTCCTTTATTTGCTAAGTTCTTTGATATAGATAGATAGATAGATATGTTTATGCTTTGTGCTAATGATGTATATGAATGTAGATCTAACCTATGTGAATATTATTAGTTCTTGAATCTACTATATTTAATCTACCTTTTTATGATAAGTGCTTAGGTACATTAGATCTGAGTGAATTATGCGATGCTTTGTTTCATCTGCGTAGTAGATAGTGGTTAAATATTGATGAACTATTGGTGCTAAGTGATTTGTTAAGTATTAGAATCATATATTTGTGTCCCAGCTAAGGTTGCAGACACCTCAGTCCTACAACCACACCTGCCTCTACCTCGGGTGAGACTTCATCAGCTTTGCAGGTGTTGATGGAAGGGTCGGTAGTTAGGGTTTTGTTGGTGCACTATTGTAGCGTTGAACCCTGGGTCTGCTCCTGTGCCAACAAATGGTTCCATTGCCGGGACATGAAACTGTGATTGTTGGGAACTGAGGAAGAAGAAGCTTTGTGAAAAGATCCAACCTGAAACTATGGAAGCTCTGTGCAGAGGTCTGTCGCTCTAGTGTGCAGTATTCTACTTGACCTGTGAAGCTCTATGTGTTGTAGGAAAATATCCCTGTGGACATGTAGATTTCCTCTTGAGAGTTATACTCTTAACTCTAAGACAGAAGGTTCTTAACATGGACACTGACTTCCTTTTATATCTAATCAAGATGATGAACAAAAGAGAAGGAGGAAATCATGTACCTTATGAACGTCGTTTGTCCCTGCAAGGTCCAGGATATGCTTTGATCTTGAGCTCCTTGGTAGATCCTTCAAGACAAACAACTTCCTACTCTACTGAGATTAGTTAAAACATAGATTCATACACTGTAGACAAACTTATATGGAACAAGTACAAGTTTGAAAGAAACATGCCAAGCATTGATTATATTGATGAGAACAAAGTGTTACTTACAGCCATGGATGTAGAGCAACAGCTTCACCAAGATCTCCTTGTACAAACCCTTTCTTAAACAGTCCACACACAGAATGATGATGCTCCAAATGACATCTTCCTCATGAGATCATAAGTTATATGCTTCATAATTCTTTCCATCTCCTTTTCACCATGAGAAAGGCCTGCTTATATAGGCTTGGAGAGGCCCAACCACTTGAGATATCTTTGGGGAAAGTTGAGGATTTTCCTCCTTCAATTATGGATCTTCCCTAAGATCATGGCTTGACCAAGGATTCAAATCTAACCACCTTCATATATTGAGGGGATATTTCCCTCATTCTTCTCAACAAACCAAATTTTTCCCAGAAAAGGTAGCGCTCCTCCAAAAGGGGCATCAGAGTGTTATAGTGCTACCCAAAAGAAGGACAGGAGGCGCCAACGTCCTTGATAGTGGAAGCGCTCCCCAAAAGGGGAATCAGAGCGTTATAGAACTTCCCAAAAGAAGTACATATATCACTAGCACTCCCTAACAGTGTATAGGGGAGTGCTCCCCTCCGAAACCCATTTTTGAGTGGTTCTCTCAATGGCAAGCAACTTGTACTTCTAGTAGATTGATTGCTCCTCTTCAAAACTAGTCTTTGAGGTGTTTTAAGTGTCCCTATCATGTCATTGGAAACATGACATAGGAAAGAAGGTAGTATGATGTTAGAAACACTTATAACACTTGGGGTTAATATGCGACACTTACAATACTTGTAATGACGACACTTGCGACACTATCGAAGTGAGTAATTTTGAGGTGTAACACTATGCTAAGGAAAAGAAGTCTGATATGAAGAAAAAAGATAAGATATGAAAGATTTGTGCCCTGAGAAAGGTAAAAGTGAGAATTTTTTATTAAAAGAGGAAAGATCTGCAAGCTCTGTGCTCTGATAAAGGTAATAATATTAAAAATTTCTAGATATGAAATCTTTGTGCTATGTAGAAGTAAGATAAGTGGAAATTTTTGTTTCAACAGTATGAATCTAGGTATGTTTGATAGATTTTGTCCTAGCTTGAAAACTAGGGCATTAATAGATGAAAAAATATTTGATATGATTAGATATGGTAATAATAGTGAAAATATGTTATACCTATGCATAGAAAGAATGTTTGGACTAACAAGTGGATGCAGGATCCTAGAAAGAAATGTTTGCAGGTTAGCTACAATGACCCGTGCCATAATAGACATAAAAAAGTTAATGAAGGCTTCTCTCCCATTGAAAGAGATCCATTACCAAGTTTTCTATTTATCCCATCGTGCCATGCACCGAGAACACTTTTGCTAACTATGAATTTGAGCTTGCAGACTTGTTGATTTTAGACAATGATTATTTCTCTATTTCCCTCTATCTCATTGCAGTGTCTAAGTTACTTGTTGAACCTGAGATTTCCAACCCCGAGTGTGTATGTTAGATGAGTTGAGTGCTACAAATAATTTTGTTGAAGAATTTCTGATCGACCTCATGACTGAAAGAGTCATGTCGATGTCTACAGGCATACAAGCTTCATCGACGAGAACAGTGCAAGCCTCTCCGTCGATTGCTCGCGGATCCAAACCATCCTGACTGTCAACAGAAAAGAGAACCAAGCATAAATATGACCTCACAAATGAAAAAATGATTCCAACAATATTTCCCGATTACATCTCACCTCTGGTTGGCGCGGTGAATTGTGATAGTGTACCATGTGATTTTGAGTACACCATAATTTGTGCGTACCTCCCGAAGGGGATACACACAGTTCGAACATACCAGGATAAGATCGCAGCACTAAAATATAGTGACTTAAACCTTGGATATCACAAGGTCTATGGTATGCTTACCCCATACAAGTACCTAACCAGAACTAAAGGGAAAAATTCAAAGATAATCCCTCAGCAGTGGACTATGGACCTCACGCAGTCCACCCTGTTGAATGTCATGAAGATCCCACACTTCCGAAGACACCAAGAAGTCAACGCCTATTTCAAGATGCTACTATCGTGTTACCATGGTGGATACTTATGGCTAGACCATCACATGATAGTTGACCCAACACTGATCCATAGGATCATAAGCTTGAGTGTGCAAGGACCTGACCCGCAGGACTTTTATCTAAGTAAATCCGTAGATCGCGCACTAGCACAGAAGATCAAGGATGCCTATAGCGATGTTGAGAAGGGAACGACAGGCTACAAGGTAGCTTCCATATAGAGTGGCACAGTGTGCCTCAAATGTCAAATAATCGTTGGAAATTTAGTAAGAAAGAATCGACCTACGTAGGTCACCGGCTTTTTCGTTGACCTCGCAGGGAAGTGCGCAGAAGGCCTATAGATGAACTGGGAAAAGTTCCTAGTTAACCAGTTGGAACTAGATTTTCGAGAAGCGCAGGATCAGGGTTATGAATTTCATTTTAGTTGGCTCCTGATCCTCATTGCATTTGTTGCCTGGGAGATGCTGGAAGGAGTGACCTTCCCATACATAGAGTCGTTCAAACTGCTTGCCGTGAAGTTCTCTACCCTGTGGTATTCAAATGATATGAACAAACAGTGGTAGTCGAATGTTTTGTTTCATACATACTACCTCCAGATAAAGAGAGCCATCGAAGCCGAGCCTCGCATGACCCCAAAAAGATTACAAAGGTTTTGAACTCTGATGAAGTTTAGCGCAGATCGTCACTTCATCTACATTACAGCGCAAGCAGATGAACATCAAGAGTAGCTCCATTCATATTATAAGATTACAGAAGAAGACCTTGAGGAAATAACCAAGGAATGGTCCGATGACCACCAACCCCGCAGAGATATCTGATATTGACATCCCAGAAGAAACCCATAAAGAACATAATACACTCGGAACCAACAAATAGATGAAGACTGAGGAGGTACAAAACTTAAGAAACACCTCAGTGAAGACCGCATCCATGTCGCCTGACCGAGGGGGGGGTGACGAAGTAGAAGCTGAAAAGAGGCCAAGGGAGGTAACACCGCCCAGAGACGAGGTGGACCCAGTGAAGAAGAGGAAGGTTTTCCCCCCGAAACCTTCTTTCTGAAAGAATTCAAAAGCCACCATGACCAAGATGCAGACTGTCCTCACCTCCGACGGATTTGACTTCATCATAGCAGCCCTGAATGATGCTTCACTTGAGATAGAAGAAAAAATAGGAGCGAAGCAGGAAGAAGTGCATGATAGGATTGAAGTAGAGCTCTGAGGGGTACAATAGGCTCTTCAGTCTAGCCACGTAGTCCCCACTACATCTCTGCCATCGGAGAACCAGAGTTGGGAGATGAGCCAGACCAACTCCACCGACTAGCTGAGATAGTCGAAGCTCGCCTTCGTCGAGCACAAGAGGAAATAGAACAAGAAACATAGGCTTTGACACAAGTACAAGGAGTACTTTTAGAGAAGGGTCGAGTTGTAGAACAGGAAAATGTTTCTCTCCAAGAAAATTTTGATGAAGAAAAAGCACATATACAGTAAGGAAAAGAAAATTTTCTCGCAGAGCAACTCGAAGTGAAAGAAGTGGTCAGCAGAGCACTTCGCTTTATGAAAGTCATAGAAATAAAGGTAGAGGACCGATTCATGAAGCAAGTAGAGAAAATCACAGAAGTTATTCAACAGCTACAACAACGCATAGCAGACTTAGAGCTCCGTGCAGTGCCCGAGACTCCATGGGATGTAAGGGACCAAAGAGAAGCAACTGCTCAAAGCACAGTTGAACGAATAAAATCCCTTGCTATGGAATGTAAGCAACTTACTAATCACAGTGCCTAGAACTATGAGAAACTAACTGAGAATCCAGAGTTGAAGGCACTGGAGTCTCAGCTCCAAGAGGTGAAGTATCAAGCCGAAATGATACAGGCATAGCTGAAGCCCTTGTCGGCTGTGGAAATAATGAAGCATTCCCAAGAGAAACTCACTGCACAACAGTATATCCACACTATATAGAGTAGAGTTATGGAAGTAACTCAGAGGCTCCAACCTGTACAATATAAAGCCTATCAATTGTTCATAGAGGTCGAAGGCCGAGGAGCAGAACTGGAGTAGGTTTTCACTGCAGCTGAACAATGCCTAGAAGGACCTATCAATGACACAATCATCCAATATTTTTTTGAATAGGAGGTCATGGAACAACAAAAAGTCGAAGCAGCTCGAGCCCAGCTCAAGGCTTTCGAAGCAGAACTACCCAGATCAGAGTGACTCGAGATGAGTCATAGGTGAGTGTTGGGGGCTTGTTGGCCCTTGACCAAGTTTTGGGAGATCCTTGGTTAAGTTTGACCTATTTTGGGACTTTGACCGTTTGTCGAAGGAGGAGTACAAGATGAAGCATAGGTCGTGGGATCTCGACCCCTTTTTGGGTCCTTTTTGGGATTTGGGATTATGGAATGGGTATGAGATGTCGGCCCATGGGTTTACCCATGTTTAGGCCTATTTTTGTAAAGTATAAATAGATTCTAAGGCGATGTAGTGAAATAAGGAGGGAAGGAAGTTGTCTAAGTGCTAGATCTACTTGATTGTTATGCTATGTGCATACTGTGTGAAGCTTGTAGAGATAAGTGCAAGTGACTATAGAAGGATTAGTGTTGTATCCTAACTCGGGGAAGGAGGATCTAACGAGCTGCGCATATCTCATGTCCTATACAGAGTAGGGTTTTGAGGCTCTGTGCATGTAACCTATTGAAGAAGCTAATAAAGAAGAATAGTTGGTATGTAGCCCCAGGGTGGGGGTGAACCACGTAAATACTACGTTATTCTGCTTTGTTCCATGTGTTGATATGTTTATGCCTTTATTTGCTAAGTTTTCTGATATAGTTAGATAGATATGTTTATGATTTGTGTTAATGATGTATATGAATGTATATCTGACCTATGTGAATATTCTTAGTTCTTGAATCTGCTAGATTTAATCTACCTATTTATGATAAGTTCTTAGGCACATCAGATCTGAGTGAATGATGTGATGCTCTATTTCATCTGTGCAGTAGGTAGTGGTTAAATATTGATGAAATATCAGTGCTAAGTGCTTTGTTAAGTATTACAATCACAGATCTGTGTCCTGGCTAAGGTTGGAGACACCTGAGTTCTGCAACCACCCCTGCCTTTACCTCGAGTGAGACTTCATATGCTTCGCAAGTGTTGTCGAAAGGGCTAGTAGTTAGGGTTTTGTTGGTGCGTTGTTGTAGCATTGAACCGTGGGTCTGACCCTGTGCCAACATCGTCCATCTCAATCTTTGATTAAGTCATAGACGTTGGATTAAGTAGTGGAAGGATAGTGTAAATATCAAAGCTAGACCATTGATTTGGTTATGATATTCATGCTAACCATTATATCAATACTTGTGAGAGGTCAAACTTCAGAAGACTGGATGAAAGAGAAAACGCCCAAAGGTTGAAGTCTGGAGGACTAGGTTCTAGCCCCCGGTCATGGGTTATGAATACATAAGACATGAGGCAATGGGAACATTGCTTAACTTAATAATCCCGTGGTTTTGCAAATATGGTCACATGTAAATGGTTTGAAGGAAGTGCCTCTACATAATTCGATTTCTGCAACATTTGCAGAGACAAAGGAAATCGATCCATACCTGTGATCGATTTATGAAAATAGCTCAGATGGTTTTTAAAAACATATGAAGGTTAGAACTCATTGTGGCCTTTTCGGTGATAGGCGGTATGCCAGGTTTAAAGTTGAAGACCCAGAATTATGGTCAATGGTGGTCCCAAATTTGTTGTAAATGGATGAGTTAGTTTTAACTTGTGGCACAAGTTGGCCCAAAAAATTAAACTATATTTGAGAATGAACAAGTATAAATAAAACTATGATTGGTTCATTTGAGAGTGGTGTCTGTGAATGAGTGGATCTAAACTTGAAGTCGGTGATTTATGGTACGGTGATCCTTTGTCACAACAAGGTGCCATTTTCAGAGAGAAGATGAAGTGAATAAAGTGTGAATTTCAGAGAAGAAGATGAATTTTGGTGATGAGCATTTGTTGTAGATCTCATATCATGAGCTGGAGTAGATTCAATAAATGAATGACTAGTATTTGGGTTGGTTGTACTACTAGATCAATTCTAGTTGAATATCTTGCATTATATCAGCAAGCTGAGTCTTTCTTGAGAGTTTGTGCTCTCCTTGGAGTTGGTGTTCCTTACTTCAGTTGGTGCTGACAAAAACCATTTGGTGTTGTGAAAACCCACGTGATTGTAGTCACAGATATAAAATCTTATACAAAAACATTGTATATCTTGTGTTCATTGTACTTATTAATTGATTACTCTTAATTATTGATAGATTTCATTGGTGAATGGATACATACAATCTTACAATGATGATGTGTAAAATTATGTTTTGAAATAATTTCTAACCTGAAATAAGAAAAGTTGTTAAAGTCCACACACTAATTCACCCCCCCTTTTAGTGTGGATGGTGTGACCAACAAAAAATATATGTTAAAGGATGAGAAGAAGTTATCAATGAGGTCCCAAACCTCATTTCTATAAGACTTAAATCTAGGATGTTTTGTTTGATAAATATATATGACTTGATGCAAAATTAGCTCTGCATCTCCAAATATTTCCAGTCCCTCAATTTTCATGTCCTTTGCATCTCTGAGCCCCAAAACTAAGGCTTCATATTCTACAATATTGTTTTTTTTTTTTTAAATTCAAGCTTGAAGGACATAGATGTGACATCTTGAGAGGGAGAAATGAACACTACCCCAACACTAGCACTATTCTTGGAAGATGCACCATCAAAATACATTTTCCATAACTGAACACCTTATCTAGTTATTTCACATTTTGCTGATGATTGATTTTTTATCTCTAGCGGTGGCTGAGGGGACTCAGTGAGATGAATAATACTAGACCTCAAATCAGTATCAACAACATATATGGGATGATATTTTGGGTTGTTTTCATCACTTATGATATATGCCAGTTGAACTTCCCTATAAAGTCTCATGTTATCACCCCCAAATAATGGTATTGTAGCATAAGAAAGATCCATTTGTAATGTTCCTCCTAACCTATTGATCCATGATCTCGACAACAACATATTAAATTTTGGGGGTACATCTGCAACTACAAAGTCCATGACCATGCTTTTCCTAGGTAATTGGAAAGTGCGACAACTAGTTATTTAATAACTCCAATACATTTTACTTTCCTTGAGTCGAAAGAATACAAGTCATGATAATATTTAGTGATTTCTAGGACCAATTCATCCATGACAACCTTAGGCATTATATTATGGGATTCACCCGAATCCATAAGAAAACTATGCAAAATCTTTTCATGCACATTCAAAGAAGTGTAAAATGGAGGAGAAGAATCATCTATGTCTTCTACCGGTGGTCCTAATATAATTGCAGGCTTCTCATCCTGCAAGTTAACTGAATTTGATGAAGGGGAATAAGATTTAGGCTACAACATCCTTGAGATGGATTTTTTAAAGTCTTAATTTTTCATCAATTCAAGGAGTGGGATAAGAATCTTGATTTTTTTGGATTTCATTCTAAAATCAAAATAATAATGGGACTTTTGGATTTCTTTTACCTCTTGAGCAAGAGACTTGATCATGGGATGATTTTTCTTTTCCCCTGCTTCTTTTTTGGGTACAACCACAATGTTTGAAGGAGTATTTGTGTTTTTAGGCTGAGTAGATGCACTTGATTTTCCATCCTTCTATTTTGATCTCATATTGTACTTGTTTTGAGATTCATCTTGATTGACTTATTCTTTTTGACATAACTCATTTAACTAATTTCACATCAAGGAATATTCATAAGAACTCTGTGTTAAATGAGGAGAGGCAATTGTATCTCCTAAACAATGAATTTCTTGGTCTTCATCCTCATTGTTTCCTTCCTCATCATCAACCAAATTGTTTTGTAGAGGAGCGTGAACTTTCTAATCTTCCTTATTTCTATGATCTCTCTAGTACAAAATATGAGGTGTTGTTAGCACAGGGGCAGACCTAGGTTTCAATGCTTCAACAACGCACCAACAAAACCCTAACTACTGGTCCTTTCAACAACACTTGTGAAGTAGATGAATTCTCACCCGAGGTAGAGGTAGGGGGGGTTGTAGGACTCAGGTGTCTACAACCTAGATGGGACACAAATCTGTGATTACAACATTTAACAAAGAACTCAACCAACAATATACATTAGTTATTAACTTTCATTCACATCGTAGATTAAACTGTAAATACAGAACAAATTAGTAATGATCAGATCAAACACTTACAATCGCTTAGCACATAGCATTAACTCAGATCTAGCATTCATTTACCATACTAAGCATCCATACATCTATCTAACATATATAAATATCAATGCACTAAGCAAGTAATCACATAAACAACATAAACAACATAAACAAAGAACATCAACACAGGATATATGTGGTTCAACCCAGTGTGGGGATATGTCCACCAACTTCTTCTTCTTCTTCTTTATTAGTCTTCTTCAATATTTTACAGCCATCTACTACTGTGCATAGAACCACAGAGTCCAACTCCACAGAGGACAGGAGATCTACACGTAGTCTGCCAGATCCTCCTTCCCATAATTAGGTCAAGGAACAAACCCAACTCCTCAATAGCACAAAGCCTTATACTGTCTGTTGCACAGAGAAACTTCCAATGCACTAAGCCGATCATATCTCTAGCACTAAGCCAATTCTCCTACTTCTTACATCACTTCACTTTCTATTTATACATTTACAACAGGGCCTAAACATGGGTAAAATCCATGGGCCGACATCCCATACCCGTTACATAAACCCTAAAAGCCCAAAAATCCCACAAAACAAGCGATATCTCGTGATCTCTGCTTCACCTGGGCGCTTCATCTTCAACCATCCTGTCGAAGTCCCAAAAATAGTCAAACATGAACAATGTTCTCTCAAAACTTGGTGAAGGGCCAACAGGTCCCCAACACTCACCTGTGACTCGTCCCGAGTCACTCTAATATGGGAAATATTGCTTCAAAGGTCTCAATCTTAACTTGAGCTGCCTCAACTTGCTGCTTCGCCAGAGCCTCCTACTCAACGAAATCCTGGATTACATGCTCGGTGATAGGCCCTTCCAAGCGTTGTTCCACTATCATGACCACCTATTCCAATTGTGAGTCTCTTCCTTCGATTTCTTCAAAAAGTGTGTAGGCTTCGTCCTGCACTGGCTGAAATCTCTGTGTAACCTCCATAACTCTACTCTGGATGGAAGTGACCTACTGATGGACTGCATGCTACTCCTGCGAGCTCTTCATATTCTCAACTACAATCATCAGTTTCATCTGTGCTTGTACGGTGGACACCTGCTGCTTCGCCTCCTGGAGCTGTGCTTCCAATTTCCTTAGCTCCAGATCTTTTGCAAGGCACTCATAGGTCTACACAATTCGATCACTTAATTGTTTACACTCTGAGGCCAATTCCCTGATTCGTTCTACTGTGCTC
>JZKD02S1302966.1:22540-50726 GCA_000966675.3 Picea glauca
TGTTTCTTTATCTAGGATGCATTTGTACTTATCACGATATGTTCTAGACATAAAGTAATCTGATGGTTCATCTTCTCTTTGAAACTCATATCTAATTGGTCCATGATCTTGTTTAATGAGCATATAGGGTATATTATCGCACAATCTATACTTTCCCAAATCCCAAGGCAAGTTAAATAAAATTGGCGTAACAAGGGGTTGACCTATCACTATCACCTTAATATGAAACCCCTTTTTGTTTAGGAGTATGTTAAGATTAACACAAGGGAGACGTCCCTAGTGACCTAAAGGGTTGGTGAAGCTAAATCAAGGATGAAAAGATAATCCCCCCTCTCATTGGTCACTCAAGTGAAAAGTTCTTACCAATTTTTATTTCTTAAGAGATGAAGCAAATGTAATGGATGAAGTGTACCTGCCTAGAACAATACAACAAGCAAAAATATGGTAGTTTCAAGTACAAAATGATGTTAGTGCTTCAATAACAGAATAAACCATTGAAATGTATGTTGGCTGATATAAAATTGCAGCACAATGAAGTTTTACAACAACAAGAAGTATTTTATAACAGTTGCAAGAAATATGCCTCAAAATTGCTTGAAAAGACAACATTTACTAGGAAGAATGATAATCAAATGTCACAAGCAAATTTAGAAGTGTTTAGCTAGTATATATTGTAGATAATGCAGAAAATTTTATGCTTCAAGATGGTTGTAGCAATGATTGTAACAACAACAAGGTAGGGTTAGTTTACTAGGCTAGGTTAGTGTTAGTGTTAGTTAGTGGAAGCTAGAAAGGTTAAGGTTTGAATGTTGATTTGACTCTCAAAAAAATAAGTGTAAGGACTAGTGCCTTTGAGGGGTTATGGAGTCAAAAGTTCAACAACATACATTTGGAGTAAGAAACAAAATGATTATCTTCATCCAAGTAAGGGATGAATCTTATAAGAGTAGTAACTTAAGTATTCTTACGATTCAATCTTTAGGGAGGTGAGCTACTAGAGAGTAGGCACTTCTAGGCCCTAGTGGTTTTCCTCATTCTTAGATAATTGAAAGAAATATTTAGATGCAACAATGATTGATCAAGGATTTTGAAGTGCTAGCACTTTAGGGATTTAGAAGCTTGTCAAAATTAACCACCTTAGCAAAGTCCAACAAATTTAGAGTAAAGAAATAGTATCTTAAGTTATTCACTCCTAGGGTTTTTCAAGCAAGAAATTTCATAATATTTAACATTAATACGAAAATAGACCATAACCATTCAAATGAAATGAAAAATGTAGATTTACTTACTTCACCAAGAATAATCAAGCCATGAAACCCTATATTGCCAAGTAACTTTACCAGAAAATGATCCAAGTTGCAAGTACAAGACTCCAAGAGAGGTGCGCCTCACAATTGTAGCCAATAAAACCCTAAGTAGGGCGCAAATTTCAGTCCATTTCTCTCCAAGTGAAATTTTTTATGTAAAAATGAATGTACTTTCTGTTTATTTATACAAAATATTTGACCTTTAATTAATTTTAGGTCAAAATAAGGCTGACCTGACCAATTTACAAATAAATTCAAATTTGACATAAATAAAATTAATTAACATCTAAATACACCTACAAGGGTGACGTCATGCCCTTATAGGGTGTTGTTGAGGCCCTAAGGTTGAACATTGAGCCTAAAAGGTAGGGATCCTGGCCTCCAAAGGCCCCAGATGAATCCCACACATTCCACTAGGTTCATAAATTCCTCCAAAAGAAAAACACTAGCTTTGGATGACGTCCACGGTCATGATGGTGATGTCTCAGGCCTTCAAGGACCAATGTCCATGTGGAAGATCAATATCCCCCTGGGTCTAGGTATTCCAGGGTGCCTCCAAAGGAAACATTCTTATTTATTCTTGGTGCAAACCTTCAATGTCTTATTACCCCTGGTTGGGGTTACAACATCCATCTATGGGATTTAAGCCCCCATGAAGGCCCGAGATAATCATTCCCTCATTTGTACTTGTCCACTGGGAAAAGTCCTGCAGAAACAAAAAGTACTACCTCTAGGGGTTCATAAGTCACAGGGATCATAGCATGTAAATCACATGCAATAATCTAATTACCCAAACATGTGCATCAAACCCCCCTTTAACCCAGACAAATGCTCAACTACATTATTCAATTTGACAAGTTATGTTTGGAGAAGGTATCAGGGTGTCCTATTGGGCCAACGTCTCTTAAGTTTGGGGTGTTTCCTAGGTGGGATCTAGTCCAGATCATGTAAGTGTATGAGGTGGTATGAGGTAAGTGTTTGGGCATAGGATGCATGTGATAACAAGGAAATGTAAAATCTTACCTGTGGGTTCCTTCGTAGAGGGTGAGTTGCACCTTTTCATAAATGTTATTGTTTCCCAGCCCATTCATTGGATTTTACTCTTAGCTTTATTTATTTTTATCTTTTTCTTTTATGATTCAAGGGAAATAGTTGAGGGCCACTGTCCTAGCTTGATGACCAGAAGTGACAGCGTTATCCACAAACATTTCATGGAGATGAGAAGGTTGGCTTGTGATGAGACCCCCTTTTTCTTAGCTATGTCACCAAGATCCACTACCCTAGTTTGGCGACCATATAGGTGGTAATTTCATACCACTACATTCTCATGGTCATAATAGGCCATCTCGTGATGAGACCTCCTATCCATCAACTAGTACCTTGAGTGTTTATGTATCTTATGGGTCCCCGTTTATTACTGAGAATATTTTCACTACTTTCTTGGGGATCCCTGGGCAAAGCATATCAAAACTTTCAATATTGGATTTTAAATATTTCCAACTACTTTTACCCTCTGGGAGTTTATCCCCTTCTTCCCATGAGGTAAGCTACAAATTTTCCTGGTGTAGCCAATCCCAATGCCCAAACAAAGGTAGCGGAGATGACAGGAATAAATATGGAAAGTGGTAAGTATGGAGGTAACTGACAATGACCTTTCATAGACCCACCTAGTGGAAACCCATACTAAAGGGACATCAACTTACTAGGGCACAATGTCACTATGTTGGCTTTTGAACAAGTTTTGAGGAAACATTGGCCGTGTTTGACCACTTTTGGGACTTCGACAAGTTGGTCGAAGATGGAGCACCTAGGAGGAGCTGAGATCGCAGGATCTCACGTATGCTTTGGACTTGTGGACCCAACAAAGGGTTTATTAGGGTTTATGTAATGGCTGTGGGATGTCGTCCCATGGGTTTACCCATGTTTAGGCCTTTTTGTAAATGTATAAATAAGTAGCTAAGCGATCTAAGAGGCGAAACTAGTTGGCTTTGTGAAAGAATATGTTAAGACTTGTGGAGCTAAGTGCAAGTGCTATGTGAATTTATTTGTGTAAGAAAAATGTGTAGAGTAAGGCTCTGTGCTACTAAGGAGTTGGCTCTATGCCTTGACCTTATTTTCGGAAGGAGGATCTGGTGCATGGCACGCAGATTTCCTATACTCTGTGAAGTTTGGATTTGTGGCTTTGTGCATAGGAGAAGATGAATGTAATAAGATTGAAGACTAATAAAGAAGAAGAAGAAGTTGGTGGATGTAGCCCCACATGGGGGTGAACCACGTATATCCTGTGTCTTGATGTGCTTTGTGCGATGTGAATTATGTTGTTTATCTGCTTAGTGTTATTTTTATAATGTAGGATGAATGCATCTGATGTTTTTTCTTAGTGTTAAATGGTATTAAATAGGAATGAATTCTATATCTAAGCTAATTCTATGTGCTAAGTGAATGAAATTGCTTGACCTTTATTATTACTGCGTTGATCTGTAATAAGGGTTTTTTCTACAATGTGAATGAGACTCAAGAACTAATGCATATTGCTGTCTAAGTGCTCTGCTAAGTGTTGTAATCACAGATCTGTGTCCCAGCTTAGATGTAGACACCTGAGTTATGCAACCCCCATGCCTCTACCTCGGGTGAGACTACATCTACTTCATAGGTTTTGTCAAAAGGGTTGGTAGTTAGGGTTTTGTTGGTGTGTTGTGGAAGCGTTGAACACTGGGTCTACCCTTGGGCCAACAAATGGTTCTGTTGTCGGGACATGAAACTATGATTGTTGGGAACTGAAGAAAAGAGAAATATATGTGCATAGATTTGTTGTTGTAATGCGTAGTATTCTACTTGACTTGTGAATCTATGTGCTAAGAAAGAAACCTGATCTAAAGAAAAGAGGTATGATCTTAAACTTTGTGCTCTAGTAAGGGTAAGATAAGTGGAAATGTTTTCTTAGAAAGTATGAATATAGGTATGTTTGATAGATTCTATCCTAGTCTGAAAGCTAGGGCACAGTTAGAAGAAATAGTTGATCTGAATAAATTTGATAGAAAAAGAGAAAGATATGTCATTCTTATGCATAGAAAGAATTTTGGGACTAATAAGTGGATGCAGGAACCTAGAAAGATTTTTCGCAGATTGCAGGTCCATCACTATGATCTCAGTACGCAGTACAAGAAAGTATGGGGATCGTTCAAAAGAAAGAGATTATTGATACTATGTTATAATTGCAGAAGATCGGGACATATTGCTAAGGAATGCCCTGGTACAGGTCATATTTGTCTTTGTTGTAAAGATATTGGTCATGAGGTTGAGGATTGTCCAAGGATGATTGCTAAAGTTGAAAGTATGAACACGACACAAGAAAACTATAAATAAGGTCAAGAGGCTAAGGATATGTCAAAGAATGATAAAGAGAAAGAGTTAGAGACTATGTTAATACAGTTACAAGAAGTAATGGATGATCACATAGACACAAGTTTACGAGAGATCCTAAAAGAAAAATTGTGCATAGTTAGAAGAATAGAAGGCTTCGACATAGACTGTGTATTGGATGAAGAAACACAAGTGAATATTATTCTAGAAAGCACTTGGAAAATTTTGGAAAATCCTGCTATGGTACCTTCCTTGGGAAGGATAGGCTTGTTCAAAGGAAATATGATAACCCTATGTGGAAGAATTACTAATGTACCTATTATTATCCATGAAACATCGACTGAAGAAGAATTTCAAGTCATTAAATTTTTTGAGAACAACACCCCTTTTCCTCTTTTGTTAGGAAAGACTTGGATTGAGAAGGATCAAATCATAAGGAAAGCAGAGGAAGAAGCCACAAAAAATAAAAAGCAAGAGCTAAGGGACCTCATAACTAGAAAATTAGAGCGAGTAATAGAAGAACAAGAGGATAAGTTGAAGCAACAGAGGGAAAGAGAATTATTTGTTGAAGTTGAAATAATGCAAGAAGGTTTGAAGGACCTTTCCATGCAAGAAAGAAGAATACCTACCCTAGAGTTAATAAGAGAAGAGGTATTACCTTTGAACCCTTTGAGAGCTCATCAGTAGAGCAAAGCTGCTACGCTAAGAGAAGATAAGAATAAGAATGGAAAGAGGAATCTAAAGACTCAGATCACAGGAAAGAAGGCAAGGAAGCTCAGTAAGAAGAAAGAAAAGTTAGCAAAACTATAGGAAGTTCCAGAGAAGACTTCGCAAGAGGCAGATCTGCAAAACTTGAACCTCGCTAGAACAACAGAACCACATAGAATGTGACTTCACCATGACGAAGCTATATGACCATTGGAGGTGCCCCAACCGTTAGAATGATGCCCTAGAATGGCTAGAAAACACAGTTATGAGTAAATGGACCATTGATACCACACCATAACGAACATATTCACATTGACGGACACATTCCTGCCTGTTGGAGGAATCTGTCATGATGCTTTCTTACTTAACCCGTCCGATGTTGCACTGAGACCACTTTTTGCCACCCGTGATTATCCAAGATGACAGAGAATCGATTGTGTATCGCATTTTTATTTCTAGACCTCACCATCCATTTGATTACCTCACTTTTCCATTCACCTACCCAATCTATTTGGTTGCAAGTGTGAATTTCGGGTGAACATAACGTGTTAGACAAGTCTATGGAGGAGATTCTCATGGCTCTCATGGGTGAGAGAGTTATGTCTATAGGAATATAAGCATCATCAACTGGAGGACTGTAAGCATCCCCCTTGACTGGATGTTGATCTAGCCATACTATTGAGAAGCGAAGCAAGAACCGTGATAATTTGGCTAATGTGAAGCAGATCCCATCGGTCTTACCAAATTATATATTGCCTTTGGCCAGCATGGTTAATCGAGACAGTATCCCATGTGACTTTGAGTACATGTTTATCACTGCATACATATCAAAGGGGATACACGCAGTTGTACCCCAGTTAGGACAGATCCTAGATCTGAAGAACAACGACTTTAACCTCGATGACAGAAAGAACTACGCCATGTTTGCGCCCCATAAGTATTTGATGAAGGCGACTGGAAAAAAGTTGTGCATAGTCTCCCAACCATGGATTAAGGATTTGGTACAGTCCACAATCCTGAATGTAATGAAGATCCCTCACTTTGGCTGACATCAGGAGGTTAACGCTTATGTTAAACTCCTCCTGTCGTGCTATCACGGAGGATATCTGTAGCTCGACAGGCATGTTGCTGTGGATCCAAAGATGATCCACTTGATTACAGGATTGAGCATGTAGGGACCATACCCTCAACAGTTCTACCCATGGAAGACTTCAGATTGCTCTCTGGCACATCACATAAAGGAGGATTATGGTGATGTAGAAAAGGGAAAGCGAGGCTACAAGGTAGCCTCCATCTAGGATGGCACAATGCACCTCATTTGTTAGCTTATAGCTGGCAAGATCATCAGAAAGAACCATCCAACACAGGTTACTGTGTTCGTAGTAGACCTCACTGGGAAGTGCGTGGAGGGTATGAAAATGAACTGGGTGAGCTACCTTGTCAACGAGCTCGAGAAAGACTATTGCGAAGTGCAGGATTAGGGGTATGAATTCAATTTTAGTTGGTTACTTATATTGTTCAGATTTGTCGCTTGGAAAATGTTGTAAGGAGCGACATTTCCAAAAGTTGAGCCATCGGAGCCATTGGCCGCAAAGTTCTCTACCTTGTGGTATACAAATGACATGTCAAAGTAGTGGAAGTCGAACGTTGTCTTCCATGCCTACTACCTGCAACTGAAGCATTCTATTGAGGCATTTCCAGGTATGATGCCAAACACATTTCCCGAGTACAGACTGCTAGAAAAGTTCCATGCAGATCGACACTTTGTCTACATCATTGCACGTAGGGATGAGAGCAAGGAGGATTTGCAGTCCTATTATAAGTTGACCGACAAAGACATGGAGGATATCACCAAAGAATGCCCAACATATTTCCTTGTACTGGTTGAATATGAAGAACTCTCCGAACTCGACATCATAGGAAGCCCCTTGGTCATCCGAGTCGAGCATGATGGACAAACTAGCGTGAAGAAAAAGAAGAAAAAGGAGGAATTCCAATACATAGAGACTAACAGCGCCTCAGAGGAAAGTGTGCTTGACTCACCTACAGGAGGAGGAGGAGACGAAGTAAATGGAGAAGGAGGAGGGAATGAAGGAGAAAATTAAGGAGAAGGCAAAGTTATACTGCCGAAGGATCCCCCTACCGAGGCTGAAACATCAAAGAAGAGGAAGGTTTCTCTGCAGAAACCCTTAGCAAGAAAGAATAAGTGCGCCAGTAAGCCCAAGATGAAGGACATGCTCACAGAAGATGATGTCGATATAATCATCGCAACTGTGGAGGATGATTCATAGGATATCTTCCAGTGATATGAAGCAAAGCAGGAGATGTTGTATGAAATAATAGAGATGGAGTTGAAGGAGATACAACAAGCCATTAATTCAAGATGCGTAGTACCTACTATGCTTTCTTCATTGAAGATTGTAGAATTGGGGGATGAGCCCACCCAATTATGAAGACTAACAGATGGAACAGAGGCTCAACTTTGTCAAGTCCACGAAGAGAAGGAAAAGGCTAAGAAATCCTTGAAGCAAGAAAAGGAGGAGGTATTAGAGCAACTACAAGTTGTGCAGTCTTGCATAACTGCCTACAAGAAGGAGAAAGATGAAATCTGGGTGATTTTTGAGGAGGACAATGTGAAGATACAGAAAGAAAAAGACCAGTTGCTCACAGAGTAGACTATAGTCAAAGAAGCGGTGACTAAAGCACTTTGCTTTGTGTCGGGTTTGGCACATGAGGAACCAGAGTCAGTTGAGATGCAAGTGGGGAAGCTCATTGAGGCCATTCAATAGCTTCAATCATGGGTAATGGAGTTTGAGATTCAAGTCATACCTAGCACTCCGCAGGAAGTGCACGATCAAAGGGAGGAAGCCTCCAAGAGCATAGTGGAAAGAATCAAAAACCTTGCCTCAGAATCTAAGTAGTTGAGAAATAGAAGTGTACAAACCTATGAACTCCTCACAAAAGATTCAGAGCTGAGGAAACTGGAAGCACAACTACAGGAGGCACAATATCAGGCATTGATAGTTTAGGTGTAGATGAAGTCACTCACTACAGTTGAGAAAATGAAGATATCACAAGAACAGTGTGTGGCCCAGTAGTAGATTACTGATATCCAGAGTAGAGTCCTAGAGGTTACACAGAGACTACAGTCGGTGCAGGATGAAGCCTGCATGATTTTTTAAGAGATTGAAGGAAAAGGCTCGCAGCTAGACCAAGTAGTTGCAACAGTGGAACAATGCATGGAAGGGCCTGTTACAGAACATGTGATTCAGGAGTTCATCGAGCAGGAAGCTCTAGGGAAGCAGTAAGTCGAGGAAGATCAAGCTTATCTTGAGGCCTTTGAAGTAGCATTGCCCATATCTGAGTGACTCGGGATGAGTCACAGGTGAGGGTTGGGGGCTTGTTGGCCCTTGACCAAGTTTTGAGGAAACATTAGTCGGGTTTGACCACTTTTGGGACTTTGACAGGCTGGTCAAGGATGGAGCACCTAGGTGGAGTTGAGATCGCAGGATATCACGTATTTTGTGGACTTGTGGACCCAGCAAAGGGTTTATTAGGGTTTATGTGACGGGTATGGGATGTCGGCCCATGGGTTTACCCATGTTTAGGACTTTTTGTAAATGTATAAATAAGTATCTAAGCGATGTAAGAGGTAGAACTAGTTGGCTTTGTGCAAGAATATGTTAAGACTAGTGGAGCTAAGTGCAAGTTCTATGTGAATTTCTTTGTGCAAGCAAATTGTGTAGAGTAAGGCTTTGTGCTACTAAGGAGTTGGCTCTATGCCTTGACCTGATTTTGGGAAGGAGGATCTGGTGTGTGGAGTGCAGATATCCTGTCCTCTGCAGAGTTTGGCTCTGTGGCATTGTGAACAAGAGCAGATGAATGTAAGAAAATTGAAGCCTAATAAAGAAGAAGAAGAAGTTGGTGGGCATAGCCCCACACTGGGGTGAACCACATATATCCTATGTATTGATGTGCTTTTTGCGATGTGAAATATGTTGTTTATCTATTTAGTTTTGTTGTTATAATGCGTAATGAATGCATCTGATGTTGTTTCTTAGTGCTTAATGGTATTAAAGAGGAATGAATGCTAGATCTAAGCTAATGTTATGTGCTAAGTGAATGAAAGTGCTTGATCTTTATTATTACTGCATTGATCTATAATAAGGGTTTTATCTGCGATGTGAATGAGACTCAAGAAATAATGCATATTGTTGTCTAAGTGCTTTGCTAAGTGTTGTAATCATGGATCTGTGTCCCAGCTTGGTTGTAGACACCTGAGTCCTGCAACCCCCCATGCCTCTACCTCGGGTGAGACTACATCTTCTTCACAGGTGTTGTCGAAAGGGCTGGTATTTAGGGTTTTGTTAGTGCAATGTTGAAGCATTGAACCCTAGGTATTCCCCTATGCCAACACACCCTTCCAAGTATGAACAAGGAAAAGAGAATAATTTCCAAGAAAACATCGTGAAATGAAGAAGAATTCAATGCAACATAATCAAGTTCTTCAAAAATAAGAGTGACACATACCATGATACCCAAACTCATTACCTTATGGAACAAGACCTACTGCTACTTTAGGACCATGCTGGTGGGGTGGATATCGTTGTTGTTGATAAATGGAATGCACCGAAAAAAAAGGGGCCCTCTGGGGCCATGCTTAACTCATTCAGCTCTCGGTATTTGTTGGCCCTTGAAAAAGTTTTGTGGATACTTGGGCATATTTGACCTATTTTTGGGACTTTGACAGGCTGTCGAAGATGGAGCGTAAGATGAAGCAGAGATCGTGGGATCTCGGCCCCTTTTTGGGTCCTTTTTGGGTTTTGGGATTATGTAATGGGTATGGGATGTCGGCCCATGGGCTTACCCATGCTTAGGCCCACTTTTGTAACGTATAAATAGATGTCTAAGCAATGTAAGGAGTAGGCATCTAGGTAATGTTGCTCTAAGTGAAAGTATGGTTTGTAGATTCTTTGTGCATACTATGAGAGACTTGTAGAGCTAAGTGCAAGTGGTTGTAACAGATTGTGGAAGGCTTTGTGATGTAATGCAAGGAAGGAGGATCTAGTGAGGTGCACATATATTCTATCCTCTACAGAGTGAGACTTGGATGCTCTGTTCCTGTAAGAAGCTTGACCGAAGATAATAAAGAAGAGAAGAGTTGGTGGACGTATCCCCAGAGTGGGGGTGAACCACGTATATGATGTGTTTCTCTACTTTGTGCGATGTCTTGATGTGTGTTGATGTATTTACTTGCTAAGTGCCTTGATATAGATCGATAGATATGTTTATGCTTTGTGCTAACGATGTATATGGATGTTATATCTGACCTATGTGAATGTGATTAATGCGTGAATCTGTTAGATCTGACATGTTCCTTTTATGTTAAGTGTTATTTGATGTAGATCTGGTTGAATACTGCGATGCTCTATAATTAGGGTTTTTCTGTGATATTACTAAGAACTAAATACTGATAAAGGTTTGTTGCTAAGTGCTTTGTTAAATACTAGAATCATAGATCTATGTCCCAGCTAAGGTTGCAGACATCTAAGTCATACAACCACCCCTGCCTCTACCTCGAGTGAGACTTCATCAGCTTCGCAAGTGTTGCTAAAAGGGATGACAGTTGGGTTTTTGTTGGTGCAATGTTGTAGCATTGAACCCTGGGTTTGCCCCTATGCCAACAAATGGTTTTGTTGCCGGGACCTGAAACTGTGATTGATGGGAACTGAGGAAGAAGAAGATTTGTGCAAAGATTTTACCTGAAACTTTGGATGCTCTTTGTGTAGATCTGTTTCCCTAGTGCGCAACATTCTACTTGACTTGTGAATCTCTATGACAAGAAAAGAGGTCAGATCTAAAGAAAAGAGGTAATATCTGCAAGTTCCGTGCTCTAATAAAGGTAAGAATAGTGAAAAGTTTTTGATCTGAAAGCTTTATGCTTTGTAGAAGTAAGATAAGTGGGAATTTTTGTTTCAATAGTATGGATCTAGGTATGTTTGATAGAGTCTATGCTAGCTTGAAAACTAGGGCACTGATAGATGAAAGAAGGTTTGATATGAGTACATCTGATAAGAATATTGAAATATATGTTATACCTATGCATAGAAAGAATGTTTGGACTAACAAATGGATGCAAGATCCTAGAAAGAATTTTTTGCAGGTCAACTACTATGATCCTAGCGCACAGTACAGGAAGGGTTGGGAATCGTTTAAAACAGAGAGAGGATTAACCCTCTGTTACAATTGCAGAAAATTGGGGCATATTGCTAAGGAATGCCCTGGGAGAAGACCTAGTTGTCTTTGTTGAAAAGAACTGGACCATGAAGTATTGGATTTCCCTAGAATGATTGCTAAAGCTGAAAGAATGTATCTGAACCAAGAAAACCCTATGACAAATCCAGAAAATATTTTTATGGTAGAAACCCAGAAAGAATCAGAGAAATTTTTGCTACAGATAAGAGAAACCTTGAATGACCACCGACATGTCAGATTATCAGAGATCTTCAAAGAAAAAGAATGCATTGAAGAAATAATAGGAGACTTCGACATGGACTGTGTTCTAGATGAAGAAACAAAGGTAAATATTATGACAGAAAGAACTTGGGAACTTTTACGGAAACCTGCTATGATTCCATCATTGGGAGGAATAGGATTATTTAGAGGAAACCTAATAACCCTATGTGGAAATCTTGCCCAGATATCTATGGATGCCAATGGAACTTCAACAGAAGAATATTTTGAGATTATTAAATTTATTGAGAACAATGCCCCATTTACCATGTTACTAGGAAAACCTTGGATTGAAAGAGATCAGGCCAGGAGGAAGGAATAAGAAGAAGTCTTAGAGAAGAAAAAGTAAGAGTTAAAATATTTCATAACTAGAAGGATGCACACTTGATTGAAGAACAGGAGAATAGATGGCAACTATTTAACACCAGAGACTTGGATATCAAATTTGAAAGAACACCAGAAGACCCACAGAAGATTGAAGCACCTACTCCAGATAAAGAAGAAATATTACCCTTGAGTCCTAGGAAAGAATCTCAACAACATGAAGTAACTATGCCAAAAGAAGATAAGAATTAGAATGGAAAACAGAATACCGAGACTAAGCGCACTAGAAAAAAGGCCAGAAAACTAAGTAAGAAGAAAGCTAAGATCGAAAAGTTACAGAAGGTTCTAGAGGGAACTTCGCAGAAGGAAAATTTGAAAAATTGGAACTTCGTCGGGTTATTAGAACAACGACACATGGAACTTTGTCATGGCGAAGAAATATAGCCATTGGGCACATTATAACTATTAGATCGATGCTCTAAACGGGTAGAAAGACATTTATGGTCAGACAACTCGCCATCAGACTATTGGACTGCGCTGTAACAGACAGAACAAAGTTAATGAAGGCTTCATACCCATTGCAAGAGATTCATTGCTGAGTTACCTATTTACCCCATCACGCCATGCACCGAGAACACCTTTTCTAACCAAAAATCTGAGCCCAAATACTAAGTTGATTTTTCATAGTGATCATCGCGTTATTGTCGTCTATTCCATTGCAGTGTCTAAGTTACCCTTGAACCTGATATATTCAATCCTAAGCATGTATGTCTGAAGAGCTTAGTGTACTAGAATAATCTATGAAGGAATTAATCATCGACCTGATGATTGAAAGAGTGATGTCAATGTCTGTAGGTGTACAAGCCTCATCGACGAGAACAGTGGAAGCCTCTTTGTCAACTGCTCGCGGAGCCGAACCATCCCGGCCATCAGAAAAAAAGTGAACCAAGCACATGGATGACCTAGCGAATGCAAAGTTGATATCGACCATATTGCCCGCCTATATCTCGCCTATGACCAGCGTAGTGAATCGTGATAGCATACCCAGACATTTTGAGTACACCTTAGTTACTGCATACCTCTCGAAGGGGATACGCGTAGTTCGAGCAGACCAGGACAAGATCGCAGCATTGAAGTTCAGTGAATTCAACCTTGGAGACCGAAAGGTCTATAAAATTCTCGCCCCGTACAAATACCTGACCAGGACAAAGGGGAAGAATTCAAAGATAATCCCCCAGTCATGGACGATGAACCTCGCGTAGTCCACCCTGCTGAATTTCATGAAGATTCCACACTTTGGTAGACACCAGGAAGTCAATGACTGTGTCAAGTTGCTCTTGTCGTGTTACCATGGCTACTATTTGTGGCTAGACCGTCGTATCATAGTTGATCTGACACTGATCAATCGGATCACAGGGTTGAGTATGAAAGGACCTGATCCACGGAAGTTCTATCTAGGAAAAACCATGGACCGCACTAGCACAGAAGATCAAGAACACCTATGGTGATGTTGAGAAGGTGACGTGAGGCTACAAGGTATCCTCCATCCAGAATGGTGCAGTGCGCCTCACCTATCAGTTAATTGCAGGAAATTTAGTAAGGAAGAATCGACCTACACAAGTCAGCGACTTTGTCGTTGACCTCGCAGGGAAGTGCACGGAAGGCCTACAGATGAACTAGGTGAAGTACCTGGTGAATCAGTTGGAACTAGACTGTAGAGAAGCATAGGATCAGGGTTATGAATTTCATTTTAGCTGGCTCTTGATCCTTATCGCCTTCCTTTCCTGGGAGATGCCAAAAGGTGCGACCTTCCTAGATATTGAACCATTTGAATTGTTGGCCACGAAGTTCACTACACTTTGGTATTCAAATGATATAAAGAAATAGTGGCAGTCAAACGTTGTTTTTCATACCTATTACCTTCAACTGAAGAGAGCCATAGAATTCGAGCCTTGCATGACTCTGAACACTCTACACCAATTCCGTCCCCTGATGAAGTTCAGCGTAGATCGACATTTCATTTACATTACAACGCGAGCCGATGAACATAAGAAACAACTTCATTCATACTACAAGCTGACGAAAGAGGACCTGGAGGAGATCACTAAGGACTGGTTAACAAACCTCCTTATTTCAACATACCCTTCCGATATATCCAACATTGACAGCCCAGAAACCGCGCATGATACACCCAGACCTAGCAGGACAAAGAAGACTGAAGAGGCCCAAGAATTAGGCAGTGCCTCAGGAAATACTTCTTCGATATCACCTAACCGGGGGGTTGATGACGAATTAGAAGAGATAAATGACAAAGAGGTTGAACAAAAGAAAGGAGACTAGGTTGATCCCTTGAAGAAGAGGAAGGATTCACCTCTAAATCCTTCTTCCTAGAATAAATCGAAAGCCACCATGACCAAGATGTAGACTGTCCTCACCTCTGATGACTTCGACTTCCTCATATCATCCCTACACGATGCTTCGCTGGAAATAGCAGAGAAAAAAAAATCCAAGCAAGAGGAAATGTACGATAGAATATAAGTAGAACTCTGAGGGGTACAACAGGCACTATAGTCCATCCGCGCAGTCTCCACTGTGCCACTACCATCATGAGAACTTGATTTGGGAGATGAGCCAGCCCAACTCCAATGACTAGCTGATACAGTCGAAGCTCACCTTCGACGACCACAAGAAGAAATAGAACAAGCCACCCAAACCTTAAAGCAATTTCAAGGTGTACTCGTAGAACAACGTAATGCTACCGAATAGGAAAAGATTTCTCTCCAAGTGAAGTTCAATGAAGAGAAAGCACAGATGCAACAAGGAAAGGAATAGTTGCTCACAGAGAAACTCGAAGTAAAAGAAGAAGTCAACAGAGCACTTCTCTCTATGACAGTCTTAGAAATAAAAGAATACCAAGGCATGCATCAATTGGAGCAGCTCGCGGAAGCTATCCAGCAACTACAACAACCCATCACAGACTTAGAGGTATGTGCAATGCCCGAGACCCTGCAAGATGTAAGGGATCAAAGAGAAGAAACTTCTCGAAGCGCAGTTGAGAGACTAAAGGCCTTTGTCATGTAATGCAAGAAGCTGAGTGATCACAGTTCCCATATGTATGAGAAACTCACCGAGAACCCAAAATTTCAGAAACTGGAGTCACAACTCCAGGAAGCAAAGTAGGAAGTAGAGACAATACAGGTGCAATTGAAGCCCCTGTCATCTATGGAAAGAATGAGAAGATCCTAGGAGCAGTGCACTTCCCAGTAGAAGATCCACACTATCCACAGTAGAGTTATGGAATTAACTCAGAAAATCCAACCTGTAAAAGATAAGACTTACCAATTGTTCACAGAGGTTGAAGGCCGAGGGGAAGAACTGGAGCAGGTTGTCACTGTAGCTGAACAATGCCTGGAGGGACTTGTCAACAACGTAGTCATCCAATAGTTCGTTGAACAAGAGGTTGTGGAACAACAACAAGTACAAGTAGCTCGAGCTAAGCTTGAGGCTTTAGAAGCAGAACTAGTCAGATCAAAGTGACTCGGGACGATTCACAGGTGAGTGTTGGGGGCCTATTGGCCCTTGACCAAGTTTTGTGGATACTTGGTCATGTTTGACCTATTTTGGGGACTTTGATAGGCTGTCAAATATGAAGCAAAGATTTCAGGATCTTGGCCCCTTTTTGGGTCCTTTTTGGGTTTTGGGATTATGTAATGGGTATGGGATGTCGGCCCATGGGCTTACCCATGCTTAGGCCCACTTTTTTAATGTATAAATAGATGTCTAGGTGATGTAAGGAGTAGGCATATAGGTAATGTTGCGCTAAGTGAAAGTATGGTTTGTATATGCTTTGTGCATACTGTGAGAGACTTGCAAAGCTAAGTGCAAGTGGTTGTAATAGATTGTGGAAGGCTTTGTGTTGCAATGCAAGGAAGGAGGATCTAGTGAGGTGCACATATTTCCTATCCTCTGCGGAGTGAGACTTGGATGCTCTATGCCTGTATGAAGCTTGACCAAAGATAATAAAGAAGAGAAGAGTTGGTGGACGTAGCCCCAGGGTGGGGGTGAACCACGTATATGCTTTGTTTCTCTGCTTTGTACGATGTCTTGATGTGTGCTGATGTCTTTATTTGCTAAGTTATTTGATATATATGAATAGATATGTTTATTCTTTTTGCTAATGATGTATATGGATGTTAGATCTGACCTATGTGAATGTGCTTAGTGTGTGAAAATGTTAGATCTGACATGTTCCTTTTATGCTAAGTGTTATTTGATGTGGATCTGGTTGAATACTTCGATGCTCTGTAATTAGGGTTTGTCTGCGCTATTAATAAGAACTGAATAATGATAAAGGTTTGTTGCTAAGTACTTTGTTAAATATAGAATCACATATCTGTGTCCCGGCTAAGGTTGCAGACATCTGAGTCATGCAACCACCCCTGCCTCTACCTTGAGTGAGACTTCATATTCTTTGCAGGTTTTGTCGAAATGGCCGGTAGTTAGGGTTTTGTTGGTGCGTTGTTGTAGCTTTGAACCCTGGGTATTCCCCTGTGCCAACAATATTCCAGGTATAGTACCCGTGGACCTTGAGACATGATCTCCTTAGTTATCCCTAGGATAGGGGATAACATATAGCTCCAACTTGGGGATGTGTGTTCATCGTAGAGCGCATGAGAACCTCAACATCTCTGGTATGACATATTCCTGTTAAATCTCAACAAAGGATATTAGTAATCCTTAGGGTGGTGATATCACCCCTTGTTCATATATGATATAATAAAAAAATAAAGGGCCTCTCTATTCTAGCATATAATCGCAAGCATACATATATACATAATGAACAAAATAATATGGAAATGCAACTACAACTATGCTATCATGATATGCAGATGGTATATAAAATGGATGCAAATTCCTACCTAATCTAACTTACCTATGAAGTCAAGTCTCTGCCCCTTGATGGGGTTTGAGGAGGCATCCACTAACTAGTAATGGATGTTTTCTCCCTTCAAGTGTAGATAAACAGTAGGCATCATTGTCTAACTTCATTCTGATTCTGAAATGTCCAAGCCAAAATTGTGCATTCCCTTTAATATTATTAGGCTCACTTTTCTTAGTGTCCCACATCCATATCATATCTCCCTCTTTATATTCTCTTGCTTCAAACTTTGTTATTCCTTGTATAACCCTAGTGTATTGTTTTGAGAGAGGAGGGTGGGATTCAGTTGTAAGGACTTCTTGTTGACTTGTTTAATTAATACATCATCATTCCCTTTCTTTAGTAACTTGACAGATCCAACTTATGTGTCCTTATATTTATCTAAGAGTTGTTGATACTCTTTTTTCTTTGGCCATTGTATCTCATCAAAATCTTCCTATGAAGTGAAAGGAAAATCCTCTAGAGAAAAAACAAGAAGGTTTTCCTTAATTGGCTCATGTCTTTCATTGATCTTAGTATCATTGTTAATTTCTTGTACATGTACCTTGGCCATTGGTATATTTGGAAGGCGTGCAATTGTCCCATTTTTCATAGGCATGTTGATGTAAGTTAAATCCATCTCTAATGTACCACCCAACATTGCAGGGAAATGCCTGGACAAAATCATCCCCCATACATCAGGGACATCTACCACCACAATATCCATATGGATCACTCTCTCAGGATATTTAAAAAGGTGTACTTCAACATTCTCAACTACCCCATGAGTGGGTATAGCCCTGGATTCAAAACCGCACACATTCCTATAAGGTCATGTAGCCTTTGGGACTACTTTCTCCATGACTTCCAAAGACATCATGTTGGCACCTGCTCCTGAGTCAATCATACAGTTATTGAGACATTTGTTATTTACTATCAATGACATAAATAAGGGTGGGTGTCCATGATATTGAACCCTAAAATGGTCTTCTTGTAACATAATAGGAGAGTCTTGTGGTTCATCCAACACATTGAAAAAATTTTCAAACCTTTATTTCATGTATGGAACCTTGATAAATTCCTTCAATGGGATGGTTACATGCATTTTGGCTAATGCAGCTTCCAAGTAAAAATTTAAGTCAATCTTATCAGTCTTAGAAGAAGTTTTAGGGAGGAGTATGTTCATAGGTGGAGGTTTTGGTTGTGAAGTTGTAGGTCTAGTAGAGAGAGGTTGGTTCATTCACTTTTTCCTAGTATACACTTGGAATTCTTGTTTCTTCAACTTCTCTCTTGACTCTTGATCAAGGCTATTGATTACCTCCATCCTAGGCCTCCTGGATGCTTCCTTTATGCCTTCTTCATGTTCTTCAGGTGTGATATTAAGGAAATATTATGGCTCCTCAATGGTATGGTCGATAATGTTGACTTGATCATGTTAACCATTATTTAGAGGGAATCCATGCTCCCAATGTGATTCTCTACATTGGAAACACCATGGGTTTTCCTCAACCATGTTTGTAGGGGACCTCTTGATCGTTCTTAGGCTTGAAACCTTGACTACCCCTTTGTAATTTCACCTTATAAGGAGGTATGCAAGCTTTTTGTTGGGATATTTCTAGATTGACACTCCTATTCATCATTAACTCTTGAGTTTTTACCATTCCATCTACAATGAATTGTAGCTTTTCCAAGATGGTGCCAATATCTGAGGTAGCCTCAGCGTTATGGACCACTTTGGGTTTATCATATATCTTTACTGTTGGGGCAAAGAAAGGTTCTAATTTGGATGATGATAGGTTATTTTCAATCTTCATAGCCATCTCATGGGCTTCTTGGATTGTTCTAGGAGCTTTGTATCTAATAAGGAAACCCATTGGTCATGTAAAGGCTTTGGTGTAAAGAAAGAGAAGAAATTTGTTTGAAGGGTGGTGTCTTGAGCATATTTGTTGTACTAGCCTCTCAAATTTGTCATGAAATTCCCTATCAGTTTCATTCTCAACCTTTATAATGTTGTTAAGCCTTGTTAGAAACATGTTGGGTTTCTCTTTGACACTCCATATTTTTAGGAATTCTTCCTCTAACTTATCCATGGATTTAATACTAGCATCATGAAGACCATTATACCATCTTCTAGCACCATCATAGAGGGTAGCATAAAACAACTTCGTTGCCAAATATTCATCATCATCACTAATGGGATGAAATTGGAAAAAGGACCAGAAATTTCTCATATGGTCCTATGCATTGACTATCATTACTAGTGAACTTAGGCAACCACTTGTCATATAGAGGTGGCATTGGCCTAGGGTATCCTGAAATGTTTGTCATGTCTAAGGGCTTAAAAAGTTTGGATGACCATTTTTTTTTTTTGTTAATCTGATTTCGATTATGGGTTTGAGTCTCAGCATTAGACATTGTTTTTAAGGTAAGATTGCCTCTGAATAATGATTTTACTACATGAGAGTCTTAGGGGATCTTTCTTCTGTAAGACTTGGGAGGATTGGTATATCTCCCTGAATTTTGTGGAGTTGCCAGATAATCTTCTTGAAATTATCAAAGGGATGAGGGGGTCACCCTCAATGGAGTCACCAGGTAAGCTATGTAAATGAAGGATTTGGATAAAGGATTACCAGAAAAGTGTGCTTGAGTAATATTGACTCAGTGTTCCCCAACAATGGCACAAAACATGTTATCGCACAATCTCTACTTTCCCAAAGCCCAAGGAAAGTGAAACAAGATTGGGCATAACAAGGGGGTGACCTATCAGTATCACCTTAATAGGAAACCCCTTTCTGTTTAGGAGTATGTTAATATTACCCCAAGGGAGACATCCCTAGTGACCTAAAGGGCTAGTGAAACTAAACCAAGGATGCAAAGATAACCCCCCTCTCACTAGTCACTCAAGTCAAAATGTATTACTAAGTTTTATGTCTGATCAAGAAAATGTAATGGATGAAGTGTACCTACCCAGAACAAGACAACAAGAAACAATATGGCAGTTTCAAGTACAAAATGATGTTAGTTCTTCAATAAGACAATAAACCATTGAAATGTATTCTAGCTGATATAAAATTGTAGCACAATGAAGTTTTACAACAGCAAGAAGTATTTTATAACAACTGCAATAAATATGCCTCAAAATTGCTTGAAAAGAAAATGAAAAGACAACATTTACTAAGCAGAATGATAATCAAATGTCACAAGCAAATTTAGAAGTGTTTAGATAGCATCTAATGTAGATAATGAAAAACATTTGATGCTTCAAGATGGTTGTAGAAGTGATTGTAACAACAACAAGGTAGGGTTAGTTTACTAGGCTAGGTTAGTGTTAGTTTTAGTTAGTGAAAGCTAGAAAGGTTAAGGTTTGAGTGTTGATTTGATCTCTCAACAAAATAATTGTAAGGACTAGCTCCTTTGAGGGGTTATGGAGTCAAAAGTTCAACAACATTCATTTGGAGTAAGCAACAAAATGATTATGTTTATCCAAGTAAAGGATGAATCTTAGAAGAGTAGTAACTTAAGTCTTCTTACGATTCAATCTTTAGGGAGGTGAGCTACTAGAGAGTAGGCACTTCTAGGCCCTAGTAGTTTTCCTCCTTCTTAGATAATTTAAAGAAATATTTATATGCAACAATGATTGATCAAGGCTTCTAAAGTGGTATCACTTTAGGGATTTAGAAGTTCATCAAAATTAACCACCTTAGCAAAGACTAACAAATGTAGAGAAAAGAAGTAGTATCTTAAGTTCTTCACTCCTAGGGTTTGTCAAGCAAGCAAATTCATAATATTTAACATGAATAAGAAAATAGACCATAACCATTCAAATGAAATGACAATTCCAGGTTTACTTACTTCACAAGGAATAATCAAGCCAGGAAACCCTAGATTTCCAAGTAACTTTACCAAAAAATGATCCAAGTTGCATGTAGAAGACTCCAAGTGAGGTGCGCCTCACAATTTCAACCAATAAAACCCTAAGTAGGGAGAAAATTTTAGTCCACTTCTATCCAAGTGAGAGTTGTTATGTAAAAATGAATGTGCTTTATGTTTATTTATACAAAATTTGTGACCTTTAATTAATTTTAGGTCAAAATAAGGCCGACCTCGCCAATTTACAAATAAATTCAAATTTGGCATAAATAAAATTAATTGGCATCTAAATACACCACCAAGGGTGACATCATGCCCTTCTATGGTGAGGTTGAGGCCCTAAGGTGGAACGTTGAGCCTAAAAGGTAGGGTGCTTGACCTTTAAAGGCCCCAGATGAAGCCCACACATGCGACTAAGATCATAAATGCCTCCAAATAAAAAAATCTAGCTCTAGATGACGTCCAGTGTCATGATGGTGACGTCCTGGACCTTCAAGGGCCAACATCCATGCAGAAGAAAAAGATCCCCCTGGGTCTAGGTCTTCCAGGGTGCCTCCAAAGGAAATGTCCTTCTTTCTTCTTGGTGCAAATCTTCAATGTCTTCTTACCCCTAGCTAGGGTTACAACATCCATCTATGGGCTTACCCCAGTGGAGGGAATACCTTAAGTCACATGTTGCTTACATGTTGATGGTCATAATAGGTCATCTCATGATCAGACCTCTTATCCATCAACTAGTACCTTGAGTGTTTATGTATCTTATGGGTCCCCTTTTCTTACTGAGAAGATTTTCACTGCTTTCTCAAGGATCCCTGGGTGAAGCATCTCAAATGTTTCAATATTGGCTTTTAACTCTTGCCAACTACTTTTACCCTCTAGGCCTTTAGTCCCTTCTTCCCACGAGGTAAGGTACAACCCTTCCTAGTGTAGCCAATCCCAATGACCAAAAAATGGTAGGGGAGATGAGAGGAATAAACATGGAAAGTTGTAAGTATGGAGGGAACGGACGATGACCTTTCACAAACCCACCCAGTGGCAACCCATCCTAAAGGGAGATCAACTTACTAGGGAACCATGTCAGCCTTCGAGGTATGAATGAGGAAAAGAGCATAATTTCCTAGAAAACATCATGAAATGAAGAAGAATTCAATGCAACATATTCAAGTGCTTAAAAAATCAGAGTGACACATACCATGATACCCAGACTCATTACCTCATGGAGCAAGAGTTACTGCTACTTTAGGACCATGCTAGTGGGATGGATATTGTTGTTGTTGATAAATGGACTACACTGAAGAAAAGAGGGGCCCTTTAGGGCCATGCTTAAGTTGTTTGTCTCTCAATACTCCATGTCTAAGACCTATGGGCTTCAATACGTGATCTCCTTAGCCATCCCTAGGCTAGGGGATAACAAGGTCATTTGCATAGATTGTGAGAAACTCATATGTAAAATATTTTCCTTTTGGATTAATATATATTGCCTCAAGTATGAGCATTTTGGTAGGGTGGTGGACCCCTTTCCTCTTTGAAGGTTTTGACCATTTAATATACTATGTGCTTATATTTGATTTGTCCATATAAGAAGTTCCTTAATATGTTCCACTTCTGTGGAAATACACTATTATCAAACTAATAAAAAAATGATTATGCTCCCTAAAATAAAAATGTAAAAAGGTAACAATAAAAAATAGTTATTATTAAGATCTAGAAGTTAATAATAATAATAATAATAATAGAAACAACACTTTATAGAGTTTAAGTGGGTTTAACTATTAAGAACATGGATTTCCTTCTTTAAAATCATATTTTAATTAATATTTTTTGTTTGTTTGTTAGTTTGTCTGTGACATGTGGGACTAACCTGTGGCTAAGAAACCGCGACTCAGGGGCATCTAAGCCGTCAAATCACCCGGGGATCGCACTTGGCTTGAGCCACACCAAACCTTAACATGGCTGGATTTTTTGTCCCCGTGGGTTTCGAACTGGTGACTTTAACATCATGGAGTGCCTTAACACCACACTCCGTCACTGACTGTCCTACACCTCGGGAACGATTTTAATCAATCTTATACATAATTTATTTTTTTCATTAAAAAATTAAAAAAATTATAAATACTGGAATTTATACATAAATTTATTAGTATGATTACATGAACTTGACATATCTCTCTTCAAGAAGAACTAGGATCTCTTAGTATAAAAACGTAGTATTCAAACAGTAAAAATTGAGTCTTTAAATTTTGAATATGCACTAATTAAAAGTATATGCGATCGCAGTTAATCAAAAACAACAGAGTCAGTAGTAAATCAACTATTCAGGTGCTATTTAGTGGTTGATTTTTTAATATGGAATAATTCAGTAAACGACAAACAAATTTCTAATCACTGTTGAGTTTTCAATATGAAATAATTCAGAAAGTTCCAGTAACAGTTGAGTTTTCAATATGGAATAATTCAGTTTTCAATATGGAAAAATCGAGTATATGACAAAGTATATGACAATCAATGGTGTCTGTAGTGAATCAACTATTCATGTTCTCTATGTCCATAGTAGGGAATGGCTATAACTTCGCTTAGATGATCCATTCCTCTTTATATCAATTTTTATGAGGGAATTATTTGCCTACTTCACCAAATAATAAAAAGGTCTTCATTCTCATTGTTATGACTGTGAATCTTACACGACTCTTTGACTACGAAATCTAAATTTAAACATGATATTATGTTAAAAAATATCCTCCTAAACAAATATGTCGTTTTGATTAAAATGATACAACTTAGACTGTGTTTTCAGACAATGAGACAACTTAGTTTGGATTACTGAGGTGAATGCTTGGTTGTGCACCGTGTGAATGGTTGGTGACTATTGACTTCATCATTTAAAAGTGATATACACAACATTTTCATAAGTCAATGTATTTTCAATTATTGTTTGAGACAACTTAGTAGAGGATGATTGAGGTGATCACTTGGATGGACACTCGGTGAATGATCCCATATACTACGTTTTCATACATTTTGATTAATCGTTCTAGACAACTTAGTAGGGGTGAGTGAGGTTAAGTTTTGAGTGTTGATTTGATCTCTCAACAAAATAATTGTAAGGAATAGCACCTTTGAGGGGTTATGGAGTCAGAGTTCAACAACATTTATTTGGAGTAAGCAACAAAATGATTATGTTTATCTAAGTAAAGAATGAATATTAGAAGACTAATAACTTAAGTCTTCTTAGGATTCAATCTTTAGGGAGGTGAGCTACTAGAGAGTAGGCACTTTTAGGCCCTAGCAGTTTTCCTCCTTCTTAGATAATTGAAATAAATATTTAGATACAACAATGATTGATCAAAGCTTCTAAAGTGCTATCACTTTAGGGCTTGAGAAGCTTGTCAAAATTAACTACCTTAGCAAAGTATAACAAATGTAGAGAAAAGAAGTAGTATCTTAATTTCTTCACTCCTAGGGTTTGTCAAGAAATAAATTTCATAATCTTTAAAATGAATAAGAAAATAGACCATAACCATTCAAATGAAATGACAATTGCATATTTTCTTACTTCGCCAAGAATAATCAAGCCATGAAACCCTAGATTGCCAAGTAACTTTACCAAAACATCATCTAAGTTGCAAGTAGAAGACTCCAAGTGAGATGCGCCTCACAATTTCAACCAAGAAAACCCTAAGTAGGGCACAAATTTCGGTCCACTTCTCTCCAAGTGAGAGTTGTTATATAAAATTGAATGTACTTTATGTTTATTTATACAAAATCTTTGACCTTTAATTAATTTTAGGTCAAAATAAGGTCGACCTGGCTAATTTACAAATAAATTCAAATTTGAAATAAATAAAATTAATTAACATCTAAAGACACCTCCAAGGGTGATGTCATGCCCTTCTAGGGTGATGTTGAGGTCCTAAGGGTGAACGTTGAGCCTAAAAGGTAGGGTTCTTGGCCTCCAAAGGCCCCAAATGAAGCCGACACGTGCCACTAGGCTCATAAATGCCTCCAAAACGAAAACCCTAGGTCTAGATGATGTCTAGGGTCATGATGGTGACATCCTGGGCCTTCAAGGGCCAACATCCATGTGGAAGACAAAGATCCACCTAGGTCTAGATCTACTAGGGTGCCTCCAAAGGCAGCGTCCTTTTTTCTTCCTAGTGCAAATATTCAATGTCTTCTTACCCCTGGCTAGGGTTACAACATCCATCCGTGCGATTTAATCCCCCATGAAGGTTCAAGCTAATCATTCCCTCAGGTGTACCTGTCCACTAGGCAAAGTCCTGCAACAACAATAAGTACGCCCTCCAGGGGTTCATAAGTCACGGGGATCATAACATGTAACTCACATCCAATAATTAAATTACCCAAACATGTGCATCAAACGCACCTTTAACCCATAAAAATGCTCAAAGATGTTATGCAATTTGACAAGTTAGGTTTGGAGAAGGTCTAGGGCATCCTATTGGGCTAACCTCTCTTAAGTTTGGGGTGTTTCCCAAGTGGTATCTAGTCCATATCATGTAAATGTATGAGGTGGTATGGGGTAAGTGTTTGGGCATATAGAGTGAATGTGCTAATAGGGAAATGTAAAATCTTACCTATGGGTACATTTGTAGAGGGAGAGTTACACATTGTCATAAATTTTATTGTTTCCCAGGCCATTCATTTCCTTTTACTCTTAGCTTTATTTCTTTTGATATTTTGTTTGTGTTCTTTAAAGGAAATAGTTGAGGGCCACTGTCCTAGCTTGATAACCATAGGTGGCAGCGTTATCCAAAAAAATTTCATGGATATGAGAAGGATGGCTCGTGATGAGACCCCTTTTCTCTTGGCTATGCCACCAAGAGTCACTACCCTGGTTTGGTGACCAGATAGGTGGTAGTGTCATACCGCTACATGGTCATGGTCATAATAGGTCGGTTCATGAGGATACCTCTTATCCATCAACTAGTACCTTGAGTGTTTATGTATCTTATGGGTCCCCTTTTCTTACTAAGAATATTTTCACTGCTTTCTTGAGGATCCCTGGGCGAAGCATCTCAAAGGTTTCAATATTTTCTTTTAACTCTTGCCAGCTACTTTTACCCTCTGGGCCTTTAGCCCCTTCTTCCCACGAGGTAAGGTATAATCCTTCCTGGTGTAGTCAATCACAATGCCCAAACAAAGGTAGGGGATATGAGAGGAATAAAAATGGAAAGTGGCAAGTTTGGAGGGAACGAACGATGACCTTTCAAAGACCCACCCAGTGGAAACCCACCCTAAAGGGAGATCAACTTACTAGGGCACCATGTCACCCTTCCAAGTATGAACGAGGAAAAGAGAATAATTTCCAAGAAAACGTCATGAAATGAAGAAGAATTCAATGCAACATATTCAAGTGCTTAAAACATCAAAGTGACACATACCATGATACCCGAACTCATTACCTCATGGAGCAAGACTTATTGTTTATGATGATAAATGGACTGCACTGAAGAAAATAGGGACCCTCTAGGGCCATGCTTAAGTCATTCAGCTCTTGGTACTCCATGTCTAGGACCTATGGGCCTCGAGACGTGATCTCCTTAGTTATCCCTAGGATAGGGGATAACAAGGTCATTTGCATAGATTGTGAGAAACTCATATGTAAAATATTTTCCTTTTGGATTAATATGTATTGCCTAAAGTATGAGCATTTTTGTAGGGTTATGGACCCTTTTCCTCTTTGAAGGTTTTTACCACGTAATATACTATGTGCTTATATTTGATTTGTTTGTATAAAAAGTTCCTTAATATGTTCCACTTATGTAGAAATACACTATTATCAAAATAATAAAATATGATTATGCTCCCTAAAATAAAAATGTAAAAAGATAACAATAAAAAATAGCTATTAATAAGATATTATTAAGATAATGAATTTAACTATTAAGAACATGAGTTTCCTTCTTTAAAATCATATTTTAATTAATTTTATAGTTAATTTAGTTTTTTCATTCAAAAAATATAATTACTAGAATTTATAGATAATTTATTTTTTCCATTAAAAAATTAAATTTTTTATAATTACTAAAATTTATAGATAAATTTATAAATTTATTAGTATCATTACATGAACTTGACATATCTCCTCTGGAAGAACTAGGATATCTTAATATAAAAACGTAGTGTTAAAAACTGAGTCTTTAAATTTTGAATATGCACTAATTAAAAGTCTCTGCAATCAGAGTTAATCAAAAACATTGTTTGTATAAATAAATTTCCACACTTATTCCATAGTATTCAATTTTCCAATAACCGTTGAATTTTCACTGTATCACAATCAATGAAGTCTGACGTCATTGAATTTTCAATATGAAATAATTTAGAAATTTCCAATAACAGTTATTTTTAAATAATAATTATTTTCTTCAAACAATGAAGTTTGTGGTCGTTGAATTTTCAATATGGAATAATTCAAAAAATTCAATAACAGTTATTTTCAAACAATGAAATTTGTTAGCATTGAATTTTCGATATGGAATAATTCAGAAATTTCTAATAACAATTATTTTCAATATGGAATAATTGAATATATGACACACACTGAAGTCTATTGTAAATCAACTATTCAGGTGCTAAGTAGTAGTTGATTTTTCAATATGGAATAATCAAGTAAACTACAAACAAATTTCCAAACTACAAACAAATTTCCAATCAGTGTTGAGTTTGATTTTTCAGTAAACTACAAACAAATTTCCAATCAGTGTTAAGTTTTCAATATGGAATAATCGAGTAACAAACAAAGGTCCAGTAACAATTGAATTTTTAATATGGAAAATATGGAATAATTCAGTAAACGACAAACAAATTTCCAATCAATGTTGAGTTTTAAATATGGAATAATCTAGTAACAAAGAAAGTTCCAATAACAATTGAATTTTCAAGATGGAAAAATCAAGTATATGACAAACATAGTGTTTGTAGTGAATCAACTATTCATGTAACAGTTGAATTTTCATTATGGAAAAATTGAGTATATGGAAAAATCGAGTATATGACAAACAATGGTGTCTCTACTGAATCATGTGCTCTGTGTACTTCACTTATCCCTTCCTCTTTATATCATAAAATATTATTCATTCCTCTTTATATGATAAAATGATATCATTAAAATTAATAATAATTATAAGGTTTTATATTAAAAATATGATTATCTTATAGAATA
>JZKD02S1302966.1:68593-85233 GCA_000966675.3 Picea glauca
CCTTCACATTCCACGATCTTAAGCATATAATCAAATCTTATCTTGACGATCTTGTTGCTCACTCTCATAAGAGAGTGGATCACCCTAAGCACCTTCGACTAGTTTTTGAAAGATGGTGTCATTATCGCATCTGGTTGAACCCTCATAAATGCATATTTTGTGTTAGGTATGGACGACTTCTAGGATTTTTAGTCTCGGATACTGGGATCATGGTAGATCCATTAAAGGTTTAGGAAATACTTCGATTTCCTCCCACGCGCACTATTCAACAACTTCAAGGTTTACAAGGGAAAGATAACTTTTTACATTGGTTTATAGTAAAATATTCCAATATTACTAAGGGATTCATGCATATTTTGAATAAGGACACCCCTTTTATCTGGGATGAGTGAGCCTAGGAATCCTTCGATGCTTTGAAGAAAGCCTTGGTATCGACGCCTCTATTGAAGTCTCCTAAATACAATAGAGATTACTTGCTTTATGTCACCTTGTCCAAAGAGATGATTGGTATGGTATTGGTTCAGGAGGATGATGAGCTCCACGAGCATCTCATTTACTATCTTAGTCAAAAATTAGTCAGTCCTCAGCTCAAATATTCTCACACTAAAAATCCAACTTTGGTTGTTGTTCACTTAGTCCAATGATTATGACATTATATATTGCTTTGCAAAACTACTGTGGTTGTCGATGTCAATCCATTTAAATACATCCTTACTAGGCGTATCGTAGGGGGAAAATACAATAAATGGATTGTCATTTTACAACAATTCGATCTTGATTTCACTTTTGCAAAATCCAAGAAATCACTAGTCTTTACAGAGTTAATATCTGACTTCCCATGATTGGACGAGGATGTTATTCATGTTGATGTTTTTTCAGATGAACACATTTTCCTTGTCTTGTCATCTGACCCCTGGTACAGATACATTGTTCTCTATCTTCAAACTTTGAAGTTCCCTCAGCATCTCTCGCGAGATGACGGATGGGGTATATGATACCAAGATAAGAATTACCTTACATAGGAGACACCTTTTATCATCGAGGAGTAGAAAATATATTTCGTCATTGTTTAACTCACAAAGAAGCCGAGTCAATTCTAAACGATTGCCATAGTGGGGCTTGTGGTGGTCATCTATCTGGGCTTGGAACAACCCAAAAAAAATTGTGAGACGATTATTTTTGGCCATTTATCTTTAAATATTGTGTTGAAGTGTTTAAGAAGTGTCACCCCTACCAGGTGTTCACTCAGAAAATGTTCTTGCATCCAACCCCTCTCCATCCAGTCATTATCATCGGTCCCTTAACCAAGTGGGGGTGGACTTTATGGATTGCAACCCAACTTCGGTTGGGGGGCATCAGCACATTATCATGGTCATAGACTACTTTACTAAGTGGTCTGAGGTCATGCCTAGTTTTAAATCCGACGGGAATATTGTCGCCTTCTTCGTATTCAATCAAATTATCGTCAGGTTAGGAATCCTGAGTGAGATTGTCACTGATCATGATAGTCAATTTCAGAATGAAATGATGGAAGAGCTAGCATCCAAGTTGGGTTTTAAGAATGGTCATTCTTACCCTTACTACCCCCAGGAAAATGGACAGGTAGAGGCCGTAAACAAGTCTCTCAAAACCATTTTGCAGAAAACTGTCAGCCAGAGAAAATCTAACTAGCATATCATGCTATATCCTTCACTTTGGGCATATCGAACCTCGGTCAAGATTGCCACTGAATTTTATCCTTTCTAGATAGTACATGGTGTGGGTTCAATCTTACGTATTGAATTTGAAATCCCTTCTCTTAGATTGGTAGTTGCGCTCCTACCTAACACTTTCGATCTCGAACGATGCCTTGTGCACCTAGAGATCCTTGATGAGCAACGTCGAGATGCCTCTACAGCTATCAAAGCAAACAAAAGACATGTTAAGGTCCAATACAATAAGTTTGTCTATCCTCAGTTGTACAATGGGGGTGACTTGGTCCTTTTATATGATTAAGCCAAAGAACCATTGGGGGAAGGAAAGTTCAAACCCATGTGGCATGGTCCCTATATCGTGTGGCGTGTCTTGGAAAAAGAAGCCTATGAATTAGAAGATTATGAAGGGAACATGTTGGCTGAGCCCAGGAATGGGCTCTACTTGAAAATATATTATGCTTGAGCCCCAATATTGGGTGTAACTCTTTGTATACTAATTGTTGGAAGCAGACCAAAGCGAAAAGAAAGATGATTTTTGGGAAAGAAGGCATGCACGAGGAAAGAAATAGCTGGAAGGAAGAGAAGAACGCGTGCATGAAGGGAAGACCTAACGAAGGTAGGGTTAGGATTTTGGTAATATATTGTAATGTTTGAAGAGCCAAAAAATGTATAAATATCGATACTTAGGTATCATAGGGGGGTTCAAAGTATTATCGAGTTTAGCTAGTTATCTATGAGTTGATGCGATATGTAATATTTTGTTGTATGGCCTAATTTTGTAATTTGTTGAGCCGAAGGGTACTAGGGAGGGTATATCTTGAGGGTTAGACCATAGGCTGAGGATCCTGGTGCAATCTAGTCCACCTCATATAGATGTTACCCAACTGGCAAGATTGTAAGTGCACGACACTGTAGTGATAGAATGACTATAATAAAAGAGCTGAGAGACAAATATTTGTGGATGTAGCCCAAGAGGGGGTGAACCATAGTAACATATGTGTTATATGATGAATGCATGCATATATTTATTGTCTTTCAGTATTTATTGTTATGCTTAATGACTGAGTTTCTATATTTCCTGATTATTCGCAATTAACAATATATCGTGTTCACAATTTATAATAAGTGGTTCAATATACAGTTCTCATATCTCACAAACAATCCTAGGCTGTAAACACGTGAGTATTACAGTCACCCATTAAAGCTATTTCGAGTGAGACTGTGCAGTGCATTCTGTGCGCTTTGTTGCCTTCTAGTTTACCAAGAGGGCCGATAGTTTTAGAGGCTTTGTTGGAAACCCAAACAAACATGAACCCTGGGTCACTCAGTACGAACTCAGAAAGAATAGAAAAGTAAACCAACAAATGGTTTCGTTCTCATTGGTAGGAACAAAAGAGGATTGAGTAGATGAGATAGGTTGATCAAGAGAAGAGTAAAGAAGATAAGAAAGCAATGAGCCATTAGAAGAGGATGTTGAGACCGTGGAATCCCACAGAAGTAGAGATCGAAACTTGGCTAAGAAACAAACAACTGGAGTTTGCATAGAAAGATAACAGAAACCCTAGAGTAACACCCTGCAAATATCTTGAAAAATATGTGTTTACTGATTTGCATGAAGTCTTTTTATGTGATTTACCACACTTATTGCAGGAGTGGATACTAATGTTGAAGGATAACCATGCAACAAAACGGATTCGACAGTTACAGTGGACCCTAGTACAAATTGAGTAGTTACAGCAGGTGAACAACAAATTCACCCTCATAGTAGATTTTTGGCTTGACAATATTGTGGCAGGTTTTAGAATAGAGTTTGCAGTCGACATAGTGAAGTCATATAGTGCAGCGGAGAAAGAGTTTCTACATGGACCTCGAGGAAGTTACATTCGATTGTTGTATACTTCTATTAATATACTGCTATATAACAAAGGTTTACTGACAATGGAGTCAAATAGAAAAAATTCCCTGTGTGCATGGGGGGGAGGGGGGAAGCACTGACAAAAAAAAGAGAGATGGAAGGAGGAAAGGATAAGGGAAAGAAGGAGGAACCCTTTGACCCGATCATGATGGATGACGACCAAATCAAGTGGATCTTGGCGACAAATGGAATGACGTGTAGTGGAGTACCCTACCAATACAAGGTGAATACCAAGAAGAGAGTCGTATCCACAAGGGAAGGCTTGGCGAGTGATGAGGAAGAGGTAGAGGATCCCTGGGCTGTGGAGTAGATTGAGGAAATCCTGCGTGCAACATATGAGAGGAAGACGAGAGGTCCGAGAATGGGAAGAGAAGGTAGAAATCCTATCCATATTAATGTTAGTGTGGAACCTATAAACCCATGTGTGACTAATACACCAAAGAGAACACCATCATTTAGACAACCGAAGTTTAGAAGCAGTCAAACAGCAGGAAGTACATCTACACAAGGAACAACAACTGGAGGATCCCATTCATGCATCACTAGTCAGGTATCTACACCATGCTGAGGTAGTAGTTCAGCATTCAGAATGGAAGGACACGATCCCACAATCATGTTACTAGAATTTCGAGGAGAAGCAACAGAAGACCCTGAGAAACACTTGTTCATTTGTGCAAATATTCTGGATGCAAAATAGATCACTGATGAAGATACCAAACTTGCACATTTAGCTATTACACTAAGATACCACACACTAGATTGGTACATGAGTCTAGATGCAAACAGTGCCCTAGGGATGAGAAGGACACTAACATACATTAAGAATTTACTAATAAATGAGTTCCAGAAACCGAGCTCAGAGGATCAATACATGAATGATATGATAGAAATCCTACAGAAACCAGGAGAATCTGTTTGGGAAATTGACCAGCGATTCAACTATTTAAAAGGAAAGTTGAAGTATCTCATGAACGATATGCAGCATAGGCACATATTCGTCAATTCACTACTACCACACTTAAAATACCCATTGCGACAACATAAGTTTCAAACACAAGTAGAGTCTCTGCAGGCATCCCTGCAACTGGAAGAAAATCAATATCAGCAGACAGACCCAGCTATCACAAAATTAAAGGAGGATTTGAAGAGATTAACATTTCAGCTAAACCAGAATAAGAGTAAGGACAAACGAGAAGTTGTTTGGTGCACTACATGTAGGATGGAAGGACACCACAAGAACAAATGTCCAACATTCATGCAATATATGGAAGAAGGAATGCCAAATCCATTACCAACAGGAGGATTATGGTGTGAAATCTACAAGAAACCAGGTCACGATCCTTATCATTGCACGATGATGTAGAAATACCAGATAGTCCCAAAGAGTTCTTATTGCAATTTTTGCAAGTTAGTGGGCCATGACGACAAAGATTGTTGAACCATGGAGTTCATGAGAGAGAGAATATCAGATGCATATAGAGTGCAGGCATAAATGATGACTAGGCAAGCCGCACCACATTTTAATCAAGTTTTGGCTCCATACAACACTACACAACAATAGTATAATACTGTACAACAACCATATAATAACGCACAATTGCATTACAACACAACACAGCCTTAGTACAATACCGCGTAGTATAATCAGGTGCCTCAGTATAATGAGCTGAGAGGAGATCGAGCAGGCTACAGAGGTGGAGGATGAGTGAGAGGAGGTGGACGATGAGGTAGAGGACCAGTGGTATGCCACAATTTCCAACAACTGGGACATTATGCAATGGAATGTCCACTTCCACCAGCAATGTGCATATACTGTCGCGCATCGAACCATGATACAAAGGAATTTCCGACACTACTAGTAAAAAGGAATTAGAACAACCCGAATGTTTAGTGGATTTTAGCTGAAGTGAGGGACGAAGGATAGAATATCAACATCGTCACTCATGGAGGAGCTAAAATAAAAAACGACGCAGTTCAACAAGAGCCATTACAAAACCAATGGGTGAAGAAGAATGTCAAACCAAGGAAGCAGTTTGACGCGCATAAGGAGAAGGAGATATTTAAGGAATCCAGACAAGAATTTCAGAAGGAAGACATGGTGTTGACTTCAACTGTGCAACAAAGCAAGGAAGCACCAAAGTTTGATATGCCTCCAGTATTGGATCATACCAACGAAATTCAACCCATGGGAAAAGTAAGTACAATCAAAGGATTTTTTCAATCATGAGTAAAGGTATTAAATGATCCATCATCTGTGAAAATATTCCAAAACATACTAGAAAAATGTAGCATTGAGTCGGAAGGAAAAATAGAACCAAAAACAATCAATCACCTACATACAAGAAGAAGAACCACTAGGGATTTCAGACTGAATGCCAATATTGAATATTTCAACATGGGAGATATCATACTGGATCTAGGTTCTGAAGTTAATGTATTACCAAAAAATGCATGGAAATGCATGGGAGAGCCCACATTAGGATATTCACCTGTTCAACTGAAACTAGCAAACCAACATAGATTCCTACCAATTGGTAGACTGGAAGGAGTGACAGTAGACCTGGATGGAGTGTGCACTAAAGAAGATTTTGAAGTCGTTGAAATAGTGGATGACACAACACCATATCCAACATTACTTGGCCTAGATTGAGCATTTGAAAACCAGGCCATAATCAAATTGAAGAACTGGAAAATGACATTTGAGTCAATAGAATAAAGGGTCATCGTGCCATTATATACATCCAAAGGGGAGAGGTTTGTAGAACCCACTTGCTTAGACTTAGACGAAATCAATCATTTGTACATAACAACTATGCGTGATGAGGATTACGTAAATCCAACTGTAGATGGGATACTCAGTTGGCGGAGCATTACTTCATGTGTGATAGACTCAGACACCAGTTTAGAGAACTAGAAACAACGATTACATGAAGTATCCACAAGAAGATGTGCAATAATAGATCGTGTAGTATGATGGGTAGACACAAAAATAAGGGAACCACCCAGTTTCCACGGAATAAATGATTTGGAAACATTCTTGGATTAGTATGAAAATGAAGTTTTAGAGAATTAGATACTATTAGCACTTGATATAGCACTCAAGGCCACACCTTCAAGATGGTGGGGCACGCACAAAGAGACAATCATAGATTGGTACCAATGTAAGAGGTTACTGCACATCAGGTTCGATGCATAACAGAAAAACAACAAGCAACAGAGGTACGATGGACAGGGGGCACCAACAGAACACTTGGAGGAGTGAAGAATGTTGTGGAAAATGACATCCCCAGAGGAATGGCCTCATCATTTTATACACACCCTAGAGGGTATACCAGTGAACTGGTATACAGACCAGGAATTATGCAAAGGAACTGCAACCTGGATGACATTGCAATAGGATTTTACGGTCACTTTCTCATTCGAGCATGAGAACCCCAAGATAGATGCAGCTCTTAAACATATAAGAGGCATGATATTCATCAAGGAACCGAAAGTTGAGCTCATAACATAAGAGAAACAGTGGAACAAACAGACAGTTAAGGAAATATTGTCATGTTACCATGTGCAAGAGGAAGCACCGGATGAAGACGATCCACATGATATTCAGATTGAAGAAGAAGAAGGAGAAAGAGAAGTGGAGGGACCACCTATAGAATCATAAGTTATTTCTGCGTCGATCAAGTTAAAGAAAGTCAACATTGGGACAACTGAGAATCCCAAAATGACCAGCATTGGAGACTACTGGGATGATGTTACCCATGATTTTAGTCAATCTTGATGGTGTATTTATGATGGTGTACTCAAGCTCCTCATAAGAACTTTCTCCTGAGAAAAGTGGCATTCATCTCTTCCCAAAAAACTTACTTTTGAAGAGAGTTCGCAGGTTTCTAATATCCTAGGGTGCGAGAATGACCCATTCTCGCAGGCTGCTTTAAGCTAGGGTGCGAACTTCTCGCACTGTGCTACATAGCTAGGGTGGGAACTTGTTCTAAATCTTGGAAAAAGATGAAGTATCGATGGTTCTAGAAGGAAATCTTCTAGAAGAATGGGTTGGAATTCGAATGGTTATCCTTTTACTGGTTTCCCTGATATTGTGGGATCATTATTATCCAAGTAACCATCTCATTGTCTCTTATATATTGATGGAATTCTCATGGAAAAGGTTAAGCAAGATTCATTGGAGAATTGGTGAAAGAATTGTGTGAAGGACCTAGCTTGAATAGGAGCTTGGAGACTCTAGCAAGTCTATCAAGAGGAATTGGATCTTCTTCATGCAAGGATCGAGCAAGTGTGTGTGTTGGAGCCAAGAGCCACCGAAAGGAAGCTTGCGACATCAAGGCGATTAGGTTGTATCTTCTACTTTCGATTAATATGATACAGCGACATGTCCTTTTCCCATAAAGTCATTCTCACTTTATTGTGTAATTCCTTGATCATACACATAAGTTGAAAGTTGAATATACTTTGCTATCATCACTTTGGTTGGTTTGTGTTGTCTTTGTATTGACCTCACAAGAGCACCGGAGCGAAGCAGGAGCAACAGAGACCCTAGGAAGCGATAGAAAGGTATGTTACTTGTTCCTCCCTACTAGCTAATTCAATGGTCAAAACTTAGGGAAAGAGTCATCTCCTGTCCTGTTTTGTTCTAGATCCAGGTGGATCTAGGGAGATCTGTTAGTGTTCGCACCTACCGATTAGTCCGATAACAAAATTGGTGACTCCACTGGGGAGATAACCTGTTTTTGTTGTGGATTTTGGTATTTTTCCTTGGCCATTTTCTCTTGCCTTACCTTTCTCCATTCATATCAATCTCTGAGTCTTCAGGATACCCTGATAGACCCTCTGGGTCCAGAGGCCTCTTCAAATTTTGTGTCTTTTTCCAAAAATTTGCTTAGTTACAGACATTCTCGCACTGCACTCCACAGTGGCCTGCGAGAATATACTAAGTTCGCATCCTACATTTAGGTCCAGTGTGAGGTTCTCGCACTCTGCTCAAAGCTGGCCTGTGAGAATGCCCCATTCTCGCACTATGTAATAATGTTAGCCTACGAACCCTCTTTTCAAAATTTTGGATTTGAGTTTTTTGCATTTTCAGCTGCCCAGATCAGTATAGGTGCCTGAAAAAGAGCTTCTTGGACCATTGTTTGATGTTTTCTTGTCTTCGTTTTTGTACACGAATAGTCTTAGGAAATCAAAGGCTCTTCCTGTCACTTTTTTCTTGACTTTCGTTTCTTGACTTTTCTCTGCAAAGATATACTCTCTGATTTTGGAATCTGAGTGTGCTTGTTTAGTTAAGAACCGACGATCGGTTGAAAGTTGAGCTTCTTTGTCTTTATCATTTGATCATTATTTGAAAGATCATTTTTCTCATGCAATTGACAAGACTAGTTTGGTTTGCTTGTTATTTTTGTTTCCATTGAAAGATTGGTTTGGGTTTTTATCTATTGCTTGTTAATTAGTTTTTGGTTTTCTTCACTCTCACCATCATGGTGTAGGTCCTTTTTGAAAAGTGAACAACGTTTTTCTTTCAAAATCATTTTCATCTTTGAAAGTATTGAAAATCAATTGTTGAAATTATTGAAAAAGAAACAATAGAGAATTGTTATTGATGCGTGATTCATTGCAATTTCATTTTAAAGGAAATTGTGTATCGTAGTTCAAAGTTTGATCTGGAAAATTCTCTTTCCCTCCCATACATAGGATTCATTGAATGAAAATTGCTATATTTCATTCTTATCCATGCATCGTTGGGTCAGAGTCTCATACAACATCAGTTTCATCTCCGCTTCCTTTGAGTAACAACAGCCCTTAATAACATTGCGTAATCGTAAAATTTAACTAGTAACTCTTTTCTAGGGATCTATTACACCAACATTTAGCTAGGCTAGCGCTTTGGAATAGGTAGAGAGATACACTCTCCAAAGCACAAAACACACAATATCATCTTGTGTTAAGGAGTGTCAAATTTCATTTACAACATCTTGTCTTGGGAGGCCCTTCTCACACAAGGGTCAAACATGAGGTCGCATTGATATTGACAAAGTTACTCACCTTTCTTTGTTGATATCAGTGTAGAGATTGCACGTATTATGGGGGTTACTTGGAGGTATACCCACAATGATGAGTGGAAGCCTTTTGAGTTGATTTCAGGCTAGATACCCTGCCCTTGTGTGTGGATCAGACTGTCGACTGTCCCCCCAGGATTTATTGTTTTCAGTGGTAACCTTAGTGGCCTATCTTTCTAGGGTCTTACACAAGGTGAATGTGAAGGGGAAAGTCTTCACGGTACCTAGAATCGACATTGGCCAAACTCACTTGGGATCCTTGGAGGGTATACCCACGATTATGTGTGGGAGCTTGCACTAGGGTGTAAGTCCGTTAAGCAGGTTGTCAGCGTAACTTTTCCACCCTAGCCCAGCCCCTTCTCATCTTGTTGTTGTGACGATGGATTTCATTACCAACTAGTGGCTTCGGAATTAGAAGGTCTTGATTCCTTGGTATTGTTTCCTAGATTTTGTTTACTAGCACGTGTTGTTTGTTTACCAAAGTTGACCATACGATTTTCTTCGTAAGTTTGTCATTCGTTTACAATAGCTCGTCTACGTCATTCACGTAGAATGCAGGATTTATTTCTAGATCATCTGGAAGGTTCTCAACTCTTGTCTACAAGTTCACCTGAGGGCTCTCCTCAGCGGAGTGAAGTCCAAGACATCACCATGCTACAAGTGGAACGAACTGACTCTCTGGAACATTTCTGAATTACCAATACTCGAGAGGACTTTCGACTTCACCCCGATTCTAAGTGATCGTTTATGCGACTGAATTCTTCTAGAGACTTAGTTGTTACGTCTTCTGGATCACCGGTTGGACCCTTTCCAGGCATAGAAGGTCAAGATCCTTTTTGGTCTACGGGCGTTTTTTGACAGGACCTTTTTGGTCCAGGCTCACCTGTGATTTCCGAAATCATCTCACCTATGATTTCCAAAATCTCTAGTTCAGAGACAGTATCGTTTACTACCGCCCATTACTTTCCTGGTATGATCGCCCCGTGATCTAACCACATCTTTTCCATCCCTATCGAAATGGCCCATCACACAGATACTACGAGTGTTCACACCGGGATTACCGCGGTTAGCCAAGCTCCCATCGGCACACTACTCATGCCCAGTATCACCCCGACACTACCTCCTGGATACCGTGCGTTGAATTCTTCCATTTCAACTCCTCTACAAACCCCATATGGCTCTCCTGGTGGTCCCTCTTCTTCTAGGCACTCTCTTCCCAGTTTTATTCCGTCACTCCCTCAATTTTGTTTCAGAGGACCTTTCTCATCCTCCACTAGCAGTCTTAATCCTAGTGGCACTATTCTGTCATTCACACCAAATTACCAGATTCCCATTGGTGGAAACTTTCACCAAGGTGGTATGACTCAGCCCCCTCTCAGTGGGAAAATTCCAATTGGAACACAAATCCCAATTGGAACACAACCCCCAATTGGAATGCTACCCTCAATTGGGACACCACCTTCAATATGAGGACTGACCCCACCTTATGGAAAAAACATACCTCCGTCCTTGGCCTAGTATTGGAATCAGTTGATACAACTTCCTCCTCAATCGACTGGGGGCAGTAGTTTCTAGCTACGTCCGTGATACCCCGTAGTATAGGCCAACCATATCTAGGTATGTCCAATCCAATCTGGGGTTTGAATGCTCAAACTCATGTCCCTATTCAAGGATACAATCCCATGAGCTACTATCCTCTCCAACCACCACCAAATCTACCTGGGTCTTCACATTATATGCAGACTGCTTATGGTCCTACTGGTTTGTCGATGGGGCTTCCTCCCCAAGGCCACCAGTACCCACAGGTGAATCGACATCTACCCTTCTTGGCCACTTTGGATCTTCTGGATTTGTCAACGATTTTAAATGATCCAATTCGTCACTCTCTCCAATGGCCTACTCTACCATCCAAGCTACCATCGGACATCCCTAAATTCGATAGCAAAGCGGGAGAGGACCCAAACAATCACATCATGACTTTTCACCTCTAGTGTTCATCCAACTTGTTGATGTATGACTCTATTTGTTTACGCCTTTTGCAATGAACCTTAACAAGTTCTGCTGCGAAGTGGTATATAGAATTACCACGAGGTTTCTTCATTGACTTCAACACCCTAGCTATGGATTTCCTCACACACTACCAGTTACCGATTCGTTATGAAACGGGGATCGAGATTTTGAGTTCTTTCAAACAAAACAAAGCCACTCATATATCCGATCACATTCATGAGTGGCGACGGAGACGACGTCTCATTAAACTCGAGCTCCCTAATCAGTTGTTGGTAGAGTGGTTCACAAAATCATTTGTGAAAGACATCGGTCGTGACATCACCATGGGTGGAGTAGTCACGGAAGAACAGGCCATAAGTCGAGCTCAATACCTTGATCTTGTTTACTCACAAATGGGTACCCTTGAAGATTTACTACCTGACTTACCTCATCCTTCCACTTCCACCACTTCAACTAATCCAGCTACTTCGCATGCAACCGATGGTGTGATTGGTAATTTCCAGGCCAAACCACATGCCACCTTAAGCACCAACCCCAAACCTGCTTCTTCTAATGTTCAAAATGCTCCGTCTCCTGCCCCTCCCACCGGAAAGACTTCTGAGGTCAATGAAGTTTAATCTACCCCAGCCGGTAAAAACAAATCCAAAAAGGGACGAGGTAAGAATAAGGAGGACAAAAATACTTCTCAAGCAGAGAGAACCCAAACTACCCCTATTGATGATCAGAATAAGCGCAAACCTTGATACCCTTTTCTTATCTGTGGTGATGATCACTACATGAAGGATTGTCCATGACTCGTTGAGGTCACTAAGTTCCTTCAAGGAGCTCCAAAACCACTTGCTCCAGTTGTTTTGTCCCAACCCTTCCCATATCAACAACAGGCTCAGTTGGTCATTCATGACCAACCCTCACCTTCTACTACATCTTATTTATTGATGTGTACTGGCGATTCAAAGCAAAATGACATTTCCCTCACCACTCGAGCCAAAGATTATTCTCCCTCTAAAGAGAAGGTTGATGACCTACCTCCTTCCTTGGTACAACCCTCTCCCGCGACTCCACCTACCAATGGTTCTCTTCATCTCGAATGACCGAGCCTCGACACAGTTCTTTGACCCCCCCCCAAAGGGTGTCATTCAGAAATCAGCTTTCAATCCTCATGCTCGTGCTGCCTAGAACTACAGCATTGTTGAAGAACTAGCCCAAGCACCTTCTGCGATATCAGCCCTCGAAGTCCTTCAAAGTTGTCCCACACAACGGAAGGCACTATTGAAAGCTATCGGTGGAATCGACCCGACAGATACGAATTTAATAATTTTTGACTTGGAAGATCACATTCCAAGGTTACCCCCTCAACTCACATTCCAGATCCAAGTGATTGTCTTTGACAAAAACATTTGTCGAACCATTATCGACGAGGGTGCCTTCACGTGTGTCATGTCTCTTACTTGCTGGAAAGCCATTGGCTCTCCCTCTTTGAACGAATCCCAGAACACTCTCAAATCCTTCAATGGCTCCGGTTTTAAGCCCTATGGTGTCCTTCCTTCATTGCCCATCATGTTAGAAGGCAAAATGGTCCAAGTCAAAGTGGAATTCTTCGACGCTCCCCTTGATTACAATCTTCTGCTTGGCTGCAGCTGGATCGATTCCATGCACGCAGTTGTGTCGACCCTTTTTCGAGTGGTACATTTCCCACATCAAGGGAAGGTAGTCACTGTCGACCAATTAGCCTTCTTTAACTCCAACACCTGTACTGGCAACGTACCATTCATCGCTAAAACCCCACCGAGTTATGAGAACGTCGGTGTAGGCCTTATCAAAGACTCTTCATTAATGGGTACTTTCCCCATTCCACCACCCGATGTTCCACGATCATCCGTTGCTTCAATCAACATGATCTCCACCTCGATTCATGAACTTCCTGCATCTCACGACCCTTGGATAGTGCCTAACCCTGGAGATTATCTTCGTTACAGCGATGAAATGTCGTTAAGTCCAGTTGAATCCACCTATCAGGCCATTCAATCAACAACCCCTTCTACCCCCTCTCTTGGTGAGTTATCTCCATATCCTTTCCATGTCATTTTTCCCACTGACGAGATGATCATGTATTTCATGGAGGACACCCCTTGGGACGATGGAAATCATCATTCCATCCTTTTTCTGGAGCAACATACCATTGAGAACTACCAACAGATATCGACCCTGTCAACTATTGTCGTCATCTCAATCGGTCCCAGGCCCACACATGATGTGTTTTCCAAAGGGAAATCAAGCAATATCTCGCCCACTACTCCCCTCGACATATCCGTCAAACCTGGAATCATCGAAAATGTCCATATCGGAGCTTCGTGTTCCCCTGACGAAATAGTCACCTATACGTCCCTTTTCAAAGAGTTTCGTGACATCTTTTCCTGGAGCTACGAAGAAATGCCAGGTATCGACCCCGACATTGTGATACATGAGATCGTGACATACCCCGACACTAAACCCGTCTAGAAATGCCTTCGTCCAGTTCACCCACGTAAAGCGGCTGCTATCAAGCTCGAAGTTGAGAAACTTCTCAAAGCTGGCTTTATTTACCTGGTGGCTCTCACTGACTGGGTTTCCAATATTGTCCCGATCGAAAAGAAACAAGGCACAATTCGTGTATGTGTTGATTATAGAGATATCAACAAAGCTTGTCCCAAAGACAACTTTCCTACCCCCTTCGTCGATCAGATTGTCGATGATTGCGCCGGAAGTGAAATCTTCTATATGATGGATGGTTTCTCCAAGTATAATCAAATCAACATTGTTCCCGAGGATCAACATAAGACTGCTTTTATTTGTCCTTGGTGTACTTTTGCCTATCGAAAACAACCTTTCGATCTCAAGAACATTGGCGCCACTTTTCAACGCGCTATGTCTTATGCTTTCCATGATATCAAGCACATCATGCAACCATATCTGGATGATTTACCTGCTCACTCAATGCGCCGAGTCGATCATCCGATCCACCTCCGAGCCATTTTCGTCCGCTGTCGGTTCTACCGTATACGTTTGAATCCTCATAAGTGCATTTTCTGCGTGGAATCCGGTCGACTTCTAAGTTTTATTGTTTCACGTCAAGGGATCAGGGTGTATCCTTTAAAGTTTGAGGCAATCCTTAATCTCCCTCCTTCTACACTTCGCCAGTTACAAAGTTTGTAGGGGAAAGCAAACTTTCTTCGTCGTTTTATCCCAAATTACGCTGAGATAACTCATGGATTTATGTGGATACTAAAAAAGGGGTCTGAGTTCGTATGGGATACCATCGCCAACAATGATTTTGAAGCTTTGAAATTGTCCCTAATGCGTGCTCCGCTTCTCTTTCCCCCCGATTACAGTCATGATTATTTCTTCTACCTTGTTGTCTCGGCTTACACCATTGGTATGGTTCTCATCCAAGAGGATGATGCTAACGACGAACATGTTATCTACTACTTGAGTCAAAGTCTAACCCCTACCAAAATCAAGTATTTACATGTCAAAAAACTGGCCTCGGCAGCCATCCAAGCCGTCCAACGCTTCTAGCACTATATCCTCTCACACAAGACTACAATGATTTCTAACTGCAACCATATGCAACACATTCTCACATGCCAATTGCTAGGGGGAAAATACTCCAAATGGATTGTGATACTTCAGGAGTTTGACTTGGAATTCGAACGCACCAAGTCTAAGAAGTCCTTAGTGTTTATTGAGTTGATATGCGACTTTCCCTATTCTAAAACAGAAAATGTAGCAGCTGATTCATTACCTAATGAATCCCTTTTCCTCATCAGCACTGATGATATTTGGTATGGTGATATCATTATATATCTCCAAACCTAGACTTTTCGGCCAACTTTGTCCAGTACTGACCGATGTCGAATACGATACCAAGATCGTCAATATATTATCCTCGGGGATACTCTTTATCGTTGGGAGATTGACTCCATTTTTCGACGCTGCCTCACATTCGATGAGGCCGAGAGAGCTCTAAATGACTGCCATTCTGGAGCCTGTGGTGTTCATATGTCTGGGTATGCTACTGCCCAAAAGATCTTACGAGCAGGGTATTTTTGGCCTCCTTATTTAACGACTTCATAATCATCGTTCAAAAATGTCATGCTTGCCAGACCTATAATAACAAGATACGGTCGCATCATGCTCCTCTTCACCCTGTGGTCTCTATTGGTCCCTATGAGAAATGGAGCATCAATTTCATGACATGTCACCCCCACTCGGACGAGGGGCATGGATACATCATTGTAGCCGTAGATTACTTTACGAAATGGGCCAAGGCGATGCCAACATTTGACAACACTGGAAAGACCACAGCATTATTCATTTTTAATCACATCGTAGCTTGTTTTGGTGTCCCTAGGCTACCATCACTGATCATGGTAGCCACTTTAGAAACTTCATGATGTCTGAACTTACTAAAAATTTGGGTCTTAGCCATGAAAACTCAATGCCCTATTACCCACAAGCCAACGGCCAAGTCGAAGCAATTAACAAAGTTCTCATAACTATGCTCCGACGAATGATAGGGATTCACAAAACAAGTTGGCACACAATGTTGTTTTCGTCATTGTGGGCTTACCAGACATCCGTCAAGTCCGCTACTAGGTTTACACCTTTCTAGTTAGTCTATGGTTTGGAATCCATTCTCTCGATTGAATGCGAGATACCCTCTTTAAAACTAGTTGTTGAACTCCTACCAAACACTTCTGCTGAGGAAGAAAGTCTATTGTATCTTATGTGATTAGACGAAACTAAATGCGATGCTACCCTAGTCATAGAAGCTCAGAAAAAAAAGTGTCAAGGCCCATTATGACAAACATGTCAAGCCTCACGTTTTCTCCGAAGGAGATCTCGTTCTCCTCTATGAACAAGATCGAGATATGCTAGGAGCTGGAAAATTCGAAGCCATGTGGTGAGGTCCTTATA